>JAKLMF010000450.1:0-15829 GCA_022813555.1 Botryosphaeria agaves | reverse complement strand
GTCCCATCGGGTCATGAACAAGCGCAGGGAACCCTGTGTAAGGTTGTATGCTGATGCCATCGTTGCCGCTGGCGTGGGAGTAGATAGGGACTGTGCTGAGGATCTCATATGCTTTCCGGTCCTCCTCCCAGAGTATTTTGGCCATGCAGAAGCCGTCAACGAGTAGCGATTCGCCTCCGCTGCCGTCTGTATGAGAAAGCAAATGAAACATCTGCAACCCAGCCGGATCAGAGAAGTATGTATTGTCGGTGTGCGCTCCGAGGTACAGGTCAGTGTAGGCGGTGTCCTTCGACGCCATGTTAGATGTGAAATCCCAGAAGCCGCCTACGGTGGCAGTCAGTATAGAAACACGCGGCAGCATGTCTTCAGGTACCATAATGCGTGTGGCGTATGAAAGCGATTCGCTCCAGTAACTCTTGTGTAGCCTCTGGCGTAGGCGGACATCCGTCCACGTAACAGAAGCCGTATTTTCGCTGTACAATATGAGCGCTGTCCAAATGGGTAACAGTAGACTCACGATCTGAGCTAACCAATCCCGCACACCCTCATCCGAGGCCATAACGTCCGCATATTTCACTTCTGGTGGCTCCTTTTTGATTCCCGAGCCCCAGAACGACAATCTGGCCTTCGTGAGTGACGCAAACGCATTGGACACTTGCCGTAACACTTGACTCACCTGGTTAGGCCTTGACGCTTGTTTGCCCTATTTTCCAATCCAATTGCGGCTAAAAATTCGTGGCTGTAGTAGCTTTCATGCCCGTCACTCCCTGCTGATGGATGAGCTCACGCTCGTTCAATTAGAGAATATACCCACACTTCACATGAAGTCCGGACGCCTCCGCTTTCAGCGACTCCACACTAATGTTCCCCGGAATCTTGCTGGCGTCAGAGAATGGTAACAACCGTGTAAGAGGCCACACTCACTTTCTGCGTATCAAGTATACGTTGTCTTGTAACCTCGTGGACACAGTTGTTACATTGGCAGTGATCTCTATCGGGACTTGTTACTGGGCAGGAACAGCCGTTGCTCATACGATGGATTACCTTAACCAGATTGACGGACTGCGACAGTGAGTGTTGGCTCAGGTAACTATTCATCTACGGGAAGGCGTACATTGCCATATAGACTTCCCTTGAGACAGAGCGAACCCTGATCCACTTGTCCCTCTCACTCCATAGGACGGGCGCCTTGCCACGGTGTTCTTGGAGGTATGGATAACCTTGGACGCGCTGCATTTGGTGTCAGCCTACAAGGTCTTCCATGTGCTTTGAAACTTATATATCTGACCATTCTATGCTCTGAATCGTCCCTTTGTTTGAATTTTTCTGTTTCGACTGGCTTTACCTCCTGTTTGAACTTTGGCATTTTGAATAGCTTTACATCTGTCTTATCGGATTGATTTTCAGTGTGGTGCAGACCGGACGCTTCGCTGGATGATGGCCGCAACCGTGGATATGAATATTTGAGTGGACTTGCACTCCATTCCCTTCAACGCATCAGCACATCCACAAGCTGATATATGTGCTCTCTCTCCAGGTACCGGAAGCGCCATCTACCACGGCAAGTCCTGACAAGAGACATTGACACAGATGGCTTGCCCAGCTAAAGAACCGAAGCTCGTTCAGTCGAAGAGCGATCAAGTCAGAGGAGAGATTGGAGTCTACCGAGAGCTGGCAACCTCGTGACAGTAAGCAATGGATTCGAGCGGTTCTGCGATGTTTCCAACAGTAACACTCCCTCGATGCTCGCCACTGAACAGGTTTAGCTTCCTTGCCAGCGTCTTAGACTAATAAACCCCTCGCTCGCCAAGCGGTATGGAATCCTGCTTAGATAGTAAAAGACGCTGCCAAACTCTAGATCTTGCTGTAAAACAAGCGTAGCTGCGAGTCTCATGGGTTGGCGTTGCTCGCTTGGCGGAAATGTTCCGTCCACATGCTTCGCCTTCCTTGTCTTCCTAGCGTACCAGAGCCCTTTGCACCAGATCTGGGGCAACATAAGAGGCAAAAAGCAAGATCTAAAGATCATTCTATCCAGCAATGAGCGGCAAAAAGCGACACCGATGGGACTCGAACCCACAATCTTTGCCAGTCACGTGATGAGAACCGGAAAGCAACGCCTTACCATTAGGCCACGGTGCCTGATAAGCTGATGAGGCCATGAAGATATCATCAGCGTATAATTGTATATAATAAATCAAAACATTCGGGAGTCAGATACGGTAACACGTTATCGTCGAGCGCGTTTTAGCAGAAGGAAGGGAGTACAGAAAGGGCCCGAAATTTGTGACCGCAGTGAAATCGACAACAGATATGCAAGGCATGTCCATCCAGAGCGGCATTAAACGGTGCAAGTCCTGTTGAGCTCCGATTGGCCATGCACAACGTCTGCGTTCACACCTAAATCAACATGCCAGAATCCGATCAATATCACGAGAAGTTGAACGGCTTCCTCGCCTCAGACGGTCAAGGACATTCCGTTGCAAGAACCTGTAATCAACGGCATATGGATTGACGGTTGAGACGACCTTCGGAACCTGTCTTTCTCGCCATGATGGATCTTGAAGCACTGGGCTTGTTTCCCCAGTGAGCCTAGTTGTGAATCACATACCATCCATCTCATCCCACAACGCGGGTTTGCCCTACCGACAACATGTTATGAGCGTTCACCAAGGATCAAGCATTCAGGCAGCATAAGACCCACTGTAGAGAAATGAAACCAAGGATTTGCCATGTACAACGTTCATGTTCATATTCACACCCATATCTCGACAATCCCCGCCAACAATATCTACAGGAAGTCACAAACCGCCCGTTGCTCCTCCTCATATGGGCAAGCAACTGTCATCGAAGAAGGAAAACGCTTTTCATCTCAACCACCTAAGTCCCCTTAACGCAATAAGCATAACCCAGCCACATATTCGAGCAGCTAGCATCCAACCCACTGTTCCACCGTCTCAGCTGGTCGAAGCTGATCCCATATTTCTGCTGCAGCGCCCAGCAGTAGTCGCCACTCACCGCCGTGTGCCACTGGTAACACGGCGACACCGCCCCCGGGGCCTTCTGCACGCCCGCCGGCGGCTGCACCGGCCTGAGCCCCGCAGCAGCAGCAGTAGTGGTGGAGGAGGAGGAGGAGGGCCGAAGCGCCGCAGCAGTAGTGGTGGCAGCGGACGCGCTTGTCGTCGTCGCCGCAGCAGGCGCAGCAGGCGTCGACGTCGGCGTGGGTGTCGAAGCCGCAGCCGGAGCCGAGGCCGGCGCAGCAGACGCAGCCACGACGGCAGGCCCGGAGGCAGCGGTGCAGCCCGAGCCGCTGTCGAGGCAGCAGCCGTGCGGCGCGGTGACCCAGCCGGTCAGTCTGTTCGCGATGTCTGACGCATAGCAGTGCGTGGCAATCCCCTTGCCCAAGTCCCCGCTCGCGTCGATGCTGCCGGAGTTGTAGATGCGGGCGCCCCGGTAGTACTTGCTGTCATCGCCAGTCCGGGCCTGGGCGATGGTCTGCTTGAGGCCGTCGCCCGCCGCCGTGCCGGCCGCGCCGTCGCGGATCATTTGTGCGATGGTCGAAGCCGGGCAGGGGTTCTTGACGCCGTTTTCGTTGCAGGTGGCGGCGCCGTCGTGGTCTTGCATGAGGCCGGGGTTGCGGACGCCCCAGTTAGTTGTGGGAGCGCGGACGCAGCCGCCGGACTCTTGCATCATGATGGCCAGGATGTAGCGGGCGTCGATGCCGGTTTCGCTGGCGACGGTTTTGAGGCCGTTGTAGATGTCGTTGATCTCGGCGTCGGAGTTGTTGGGGACGCCGAATTGGGCGCAGGAGATCGTCATCACCTGCTTGTTGTTGTTGAACCTGTTGGGCTAGGTCAGCATGTGGACGGCTTGGTAGGAGGATGTGGATGAGAACGTACATGGTGTCGAAAGACGACACCCAGGCGCTTGACGCCGGCCAGCCGGCTGACATGGCGCCAGAACCAGAGTACATGACATAGGCATCGGCAACGCGCTTCACACGGTCGGTGTTGTGGCTGTGACGGGATGGGAGTGGTGACCCAGTAACGAGCGTGGACAGGCTGCCAGCAGCCAAGAGCTATGTCTCGTCAGTATGAATGTTCCCTAAGGCCATCATGATGGAAGGAGATCTGTCTCACAGCAGTAAGGAAGTACATGATGCTCTGATCAAAGAGTCACAGAAAACGAGTGAATGAAGCAAAGGCGCTGCCGAGTCTGCCGACAAGCACAGCGGATGAGGCCACCTACTTATATCTGTCTCTCCTTCATCTCGGTGTTGCCATCTAGGAAAGCACTAGCCATACCAGATGGAGCGGGCATGGCGGCGCTGCGGCTTCGCCCATGCTTCTGGATGCAGAATCTACCGTGCCGCAAGGAGTAGTTCATTTACAAGCCCCCGGTAGGACCATGGTGATGAGGGGGTCGCTGGGCATCGCCGGCCACGGCGAATAGAGAGGCATTCTTGCCCGGAGTTGGTAGTGGCAGTGCGGGAACAGGTCGAAGGTAGTTGCTAGCGGCTCCATCTTGCATGTTGGATTATTACCCACCGGCCCAGTCAGGGCGGATGGAGTGGTGCTGGCCGGCCGATCCACACAGGGTCACGACTACTCGAGTCAGTAGCTGCTCCTGGCCGTCGCTGCAGGTACCGTTTACACTGGTAAGGGGGGCAGTTGACTATGGTGGTGGTGGTAGGGGGTGTAATCGACTAGAGAGGTGGTGGCTCCCGCTTGAGGAGGTGACAGCCGCGCTCCCTTCCTTCCCATAGGCGCACATGTTTCACACCAACGACTCGGCCCATGTCCCCGCTGTCGGGTCGTGCGTCTGCGCGTTCGACTTGGCGTGAAACATGCGCTGCAGCCACATCGAGGCCCTATGCCTGCACGGCGTCGACGGTGGATGATGGGAATCTGGAAGGAGCAAGGCTTCAGAGGGGCACTCGAAATGAGCGCCCAGGCGCATGAGGTGGTGATGCAAGAGGACATAGTATGACTTTTAGAGCATTCTGTGCGCACCTAAACCTCTCTTCCCCACACTCCATAAGACATGCCAAGCTCAAGACGAGAAGAAGGATCTCAAGCGGCACGCTCTAGCGCTGTTGTGTGCGAGCTGGCCGCGCACAGCTGAGGCATTCTCCAACACTGTTAGCAACACTGTTGGAGATCCCCCTTAAGCTCTCAAGCTGAGCCCGGCCCCTTTGACGGCGGTACCTGCGTCTGGTCACGCCCAGAGCTCGCAGCATCGTGCATTGTGCAGGCGCGCACTGTTCTGTTTGCGCAATCCAATTGGCCTGGGTTGAGATTTGTTCGAGGTTAGCGCATCCCGCCTGCCCGGTCAGGCAAAGCCGTCAGAGGCGGGCCGGAGATGCGGTGCAACCTGATGCCGACTTCCTGGAGTTGTTCTTCCTCTGCAGGCCAAGACTCTCCACTGCATTAGGTATGCATACTGGACGATGATACTGCGGAGGCCCGGAGATTGACGGCGAGATGCTGTGTCTTTCAGTATTGCGGCAAGCTAGACTGAGCTGTGTCGGTCCGCGTGGTGGAAGACTATTGACAATGCTGATCGTTGTTTGGTTCTAGCCTCTTCAAATGTGTTTTCTCTATGCAAGATATGTTCTGATGGTTGCCTCTAGAACAGACCTTTGAGGGGACCCGCTCGACTTAATAGTTGATGCAATCATCATTCAATCGGCATACTGTGCTTCAACAAGTGAACGATCCACTGTCTGCAAGCGCTGTCGACCATAGCATCTCTCACGTTCTCAGCGGCCAGACCGCTCGTCGATGGGATGTAGAGTTGTAGATGTGCGCAAGCTCTGGCGGAATGCTTCTAGAAGAGCGATTCAAGAAGAGAGTGTCTTTTCACATGCTCTGCCTCGACACGCATGCATGCAACACATGGAACAGCAGTAGTGCCTCGTAGTAGTCTTTAGTGGCGCTGTATGTGAGGTTCTTAAAGGCTTGTGGGCCAGAGTCGATATCAGTGTGCTCTACCAATCTCACATGCACCACTACTAGAGCATATTGATACCGACTCTCGCCCACATGGCTAGACTTCATCTGCCTGTTCTATCGTCGGGTCGTCAAGAGCCGATCACTGTTCCAATCCATATCGGGCACCCAAGGTAAGACAAAACAACACCAAACCAGCAGCCTTCTACTCCTCGTCCGAGTCGGCAAACAGATCAATCGCCTTCGGCCTGCGCATCCTAGCCCTGGCAGCAGCCGTCTCCATGGAGACTGGCTGGTTGCTTTGGTCGTGTAAGTCGGACGATGGCGCCAGCTGTTGCTGTTGGTCAGAAGCAGCTGGCTCCACATTCTCCTCCATCGGCTCGCCATCAACGTCCTCCTCCAGCGGCTCACCATCTAGATCCTCATCCATCGGCTCTCCATCGACGTCATCATCAACCATGGGCTCGCCATCCACGTCCCCTTCTGCAGCAGATGGAGGAGTCACCTCCGCAACCCCACCCGGCGCAGCCGCCACATCCACACTCTTCCACTTCGACTTCGCCGCGCCCGCCATCCTCGCCTCCTTCTCCCCCTCCGCCCGCTCCTCCGCCTCCGTAAGCGGCGGGCTCGCAAACGCCGCCGCGAACCGCTCCTGCGCCTTCTGCGGGAACACGCACCACCCCTCCCACAGCGCCAGCACGCTGTTCACGCTGCGGCGCCACTTCTCCGCGCGCAGCCGGCCCCACTGCAGGTCTTTTTCCAGCCGGCCGAGCGCCTCGAAGATGCGGCGCTGGGCGAGGGCGGATTCGAAGAGCTGGCGGTAGCGCCAGGCGTGGCGGACGCCGCTGGTGGAGGAGGAGGAGAGGATGTCGGAGATGAGGTAGAGGGCGATGAGCTTGGCGCTCGAGTCGTCCTCCCTCTCCTTCTCCTTGTCCTTCTTCGCCTTCCCATCCCGATCATAAGCATCGTCGTCCTCCCGCTCCATGCTACCCTCATCCTCCCGCTGCCGCCAGTACTCCGGATTCGCGCCGCTCGCCGCAAACGGCGTCTCGATGTTCGCGACCACCATGTCGACGACCTCGTCCGCACCCTCGCCAGCGTGCCGGATCGCGAACGCGGTCACGCGTGCGACATCGCCTTTGCGCAGTCTGGCCGTCGTGGTGGGCAGGCGGGCGAGGAGGTGCGCGAGTTTCGCTTTGCGCAGCGGGTTGAGGTAAGCCATTTCCACGCCTTGCTCCCCTATTCCTGGTGCAACGTCAGGTGGTCCTCCGCCTTGGTTGAAGCGGCGCTGCTGGGGGCGCTCGTCGCCGGATTCTTCGTCTTCGGAGGTGAATTCGGAGTCGGAGACGAGGTCTTCGAAATGAGTGGTGAACTCGAAACGGAGGTCGTGTTCGGGAGCCTGCCATGGTGCGCCGCCGTCAAAGACGTCGCGGGGTGAGTCGTTGAAGCGACCGCGATGGCCTTCCTCTCTTCCCGCACCTGTCAAGATGCCCCATAAGCGCCACCGGTACCAGACGCCGCCTGGACTCCTGGGGTCCCAGAGCCAGGCCCACTTCTCGTTGCGCTGCACTTCAGGCCGGGTCATGAGTAGCGCTTCGAATTCGGGGCCGTAAGTAAGCACTTGTTCGAGTGTCTTGTGTATGAGCTTCAGCTCCATAATGTCTGACGGCGGGTTGACCGAGATTTGAACGGGTGCAGGCCCTCTGCCAAGCTGCCTTCCGCCGTTGGGCCCGTAAGATGCTGGCGGGGCGAAGCCGCCACGCAGGGAGCTTGGTGGTGGAGCACGGCTCAACGATCCGCCTGGCCCAGTGTAGACAGGCCTCGCGCCAAAGGGTAAGGATGATAGTGTTGTAGCCACTCCTGCTTGAGCTGTAGTCGCAGAGCCAAGAACTGCGGAGGACAGATGCCTCGACAGAGACAGATAGAAACCTCGTCCTAGATAGCGATTCTGTAGCCCGCTGACCACCGTGTCTATGTCGCTAGCCGGTGTGTCCTTTGCCAACGTGACAATCGCAGACATGGACTTGCGCTCGGTCGAGCCAGGCCCCGATGGCGGCAGAATGCGGACGGCGTCGACAGTCACGGAAGACGGAATCAAGCTCTTGATGACCGCCGGCGACGTTCCAGGTGGCAGAGACGAAAGATGCAGTGTCGGCTTTGGCGCTGCTCGCTCCGCGGCTTTGCTCTGATCCACCCTCTCATCCTCATCGTCTGATGTTCTGAATGCTGTCGCCGCATCCACTGACCCAGAGGGAGCGTCCTCGAACGCAAACAACCCTTGCTCTTTATTCCTTTGTGAGGGGTGCGACCCATCGAGAGCCCTCTTCCGCGACAGCGACGGCGGCGGCCCAAGACTGCCCGGTCCGCCGCTATTCCCTCGAGGACCTGTAGGTGCAAAGTGTCGTCTTGAAGCTCCTCCAAAGCCTCCCCCACCTCGTGGCCCCAGGAGTGCGTTGTCGCCGAACCTGTTCCCTATACCAGAGCTCGGCAGCGTATCATTGCTGTCCTCGAATGACTTGACAAAGTCCTCGTAGACGGCCGCGGTTTCGGCTTCCTCGCGCTGGCGCTTGGCTTCCGCTTCGGCTCTCTGGCGTTCGAAGAGGGATTTTTTGGTCGGGGCGGTGAGTTTGTTGGATAGCTCGGGGAATTCTTTCACTTTGGGCGGCCCGGACATGGCGTGTTAAGGCGAAGCGAATTGTGTTATGAATGTGAAGGTGAAGGTGAAGGTGAATGCGGGTTGGTGTTCGAGACGGAAGCTTGTTCTCAGCCCTATGAGTGCACGGCCAGCCTTCACTTCGACTGTGACGGCGAAGCCTCGACAGCGACACTTCTGCCTGCCATGTAGTTCAATATCTGTACGGCACAGCCGTATCATCCTTTGTCTATCTTGGACTCTTGTCAGTCAGATGTTCGCCAACACCCGTCGTGTTTGCAACTCGCTCAAGAGCCATGACCTCCGCAGGTGAACTGCAAGCTCTCCTCCGCTTCCTATCACAAGATGCAAAGGTCCCTCTTGCGACGGCCATGGGCAAGACCAACGACATGCGAGCAGCCGGTCTGACAAGGTATCACCTCACTGTCTACCAAGTGAACACGCCCTCACATGATCACGCGCTGACGCATCTCTAGTCCCGAAGCAATCTCCAAAACCTCCCTCTCAGCCCTCCAACCCATCTTCCCCGACCCCAAGCTCGCCAAGCAGATCCTCAACGCCGCCAAGCGCGTCTCCAAGAAGCGTCCATCAAGCTCCGCCTCAACCTCACCCTCCGCACCCAAACGCCCCAAGACCTCCTCGACCCTCGATCCCCACCCTCCCGCCATCCTAGACGAAACCTCCCTAGCCCTGCCCACCCTCTATTTCGACGAGCCCACCCTAGCCACAACAGTCCTCACGACCAATCGCGCACCCCTGCTCCTCGCTTTCGCGCTCACGGCCCTCAAGTATACGATGCCGCTGCAGTCGCTGTCCAGCCGTCTCAGTCTCGCACAGGCGGTTGTGAGCGCGAATAGCAGGACGAAAGCGGCAAGCCTGGGCCTGGCGTCTGGGAAGAGCGCGGAGGATGAGGGCTGGGGGGAGGGGTACCCTGTTGTGAAGGTTATGGGGAGGGAGATTAGTGTTATGAGGAGGGTGGGGTGGGAAGGAGAGGGTGAGGCGGACGGTGGGGAAGAGCGGGGAGGAGGCCAAGAGGACGAAGACGAGGTGAAGAAAGTCAAGGAGGAGGGCGAAGAAGAAGACAGCGTGGGAACCACAAATTCCGCCAACACGCAAGACAGCAGCCAGACCATCGCAGCCGGTGAAGCTCAGGACCCCGAACCCGCGCTCTGGGGCGTCGACCTCGAAGCCCTGAAGCAACCTAACAACCAGTCAAATACCCTGTACAAACCGAGTCCAACGAGCAGCCATCTCCCCATCCACACGCCCCACTCCGCCCGCGCATACCTCCTCAAATCCTTCCCCTCCGCCACCCCCCCATCCAAAAAGACCTCCGCCTCCGCCTCCACTTCCCAGCCAAGCACCCTCGCCCTCCTGCTCGGCGCGCTGGATCTGCTGTTCCAGTCGTGGGCGCACGTGCTGGATGCTGCGGAGCTGGATAAGAGGGCTTGGGCGTGGTATGTCCGCGTGCGGCCGGAGGTGAAGCAGGGCGCGGCGGGGTGGGGCGGGAAGGGGGAGGTTAGGCTTAAGGATGTGCTGGCGTTGAGGAGGGAGTGAGTGAGTGGGGAGGGGAGGGGGATGGCTTGCGGGCGTTGGTTGCATTGCTGCGGAGTCGGTGGAAAGATGTTCTGTCGGGTTGTGGGGGTGTTGGAGGGTGCTTGTGGCACTGATTTTGCCACTCCTACTTCTGTAGTATGGGAGCGGCCTTTTGCAGAAAACTGCATGTCATGGTTGAGTGTCACAATCAGGCACAGTTACGCAGTCCAGAAATGGTATCTTGCTTCGCATTTCCCCTACGTATCTCACACGACTACAGCTTCCATCACTGTAGCCCTCAAATCTTGTAGCAATGGCTAGAACATTAAAAACATAAAAAACAGCAGAAATGGATCATGCACCATAGATCCAAACCACCCATGCTTTTCCGGAACGCCTACGCAGAAGCCGCACAACATCCGACTAACAATGACCAGAACAAACGGGAGGAGCTTATGCTCATCGTCCAGAGCGTTCCCTAGTCTTCTGCCTCCTCTCCTTCTCCTTCGCTGTGGCAACAGTCAGCATCCGTGTCAACTCAGCAAATTAACGGTGGTCAACACTCACCCTCATCATACACCAAAAACTCATGCAACGCGCTCCCCGCCGGCACCATCGGCAGCACCGGCACCTTCTGATCCGTCACGACCTCCAACAACGCTGGCTTATCCCCCGTCTCCTCAACCAACCACCTGATGGCGCCCTCCAGCTCCGCCGGCTTGATCACCCGCCTCGCCTGCACGCCCATGGCATCGCCCAACTTGACGAAATCCGCGTTCTTCTGGTGCGTGTGCGCGAAGCGGTCGTTGAAGAACAGGCTCTGCCACTGCGTCACCATGCCCTGCTCCTCGTTATTCAAGATGATAATCTTAACGCCAATCCCAAACTCCGCCGCCGTCGACAGCTCCGTCAGCGTCATGCTGAACGACGCATCCCCGTCGACATCCACAACGAGGGCGTCCGGCTTGGCCACCTTAGCCCCGATGGCGGCGGGCAGCCCGAACCCCATAGTTCCCAGACCACCGGACGTGATCATGGTGCGCGGGAAGCGCCAGCGGAAGTGCTGGGCCGCCCACATCTGGTGCTGGCCGACGCCCGTCGTGATGATGGTGTTGTCTTTGATCGGGTCCGTGATCCGGGACAGCGTGGCCATGACGGTTTGCGGCTTGATCAGCGCGTTCGGGTCGGAGCCTTCCTTCTCGTACGCCCAGGGGAACTTCGCCTTCCAGAAGGTGACCTGGTCGGTCCACTCCTTGCGCTCGGACTCGGACACCTTGTTCACGTAGGGGAGCATCATGGCTAGGTTGGCGACTAGGTCGCCTTCGACGGCTTCGGTCGCTTGCACGACTTTGTTGATGTTCTTGGGCATGATTTCGAAGTGGATGATGCCGCCTCGGCCTTCGGCGGCGGCTGCGCGGGCTGCGGGAGCGAACTTGGCGATGTTGCCGGTTATACGGTCGTCAAAGCGGGCGCCGAGCGCGATGATCAAGTCCGCCTCCTGCATGGCCATGTTGGCGTAGGCGGAGCCGTGCATGCCCAGCATGTGGAGAGACTTGGGGTCTTCCTCATCAAAGGCACCAAGACCTTGCAGAGTGGTGGTTACGGGGATGTTAGCCTTGTCAGAGAGTTCGCGGAGGAGCTTGGGGCCGTTAGGGCCGGATAGGATGCCCTGGCCAGCGTAGATGACAGGCTTCTTGGCCTTGTTGATAAGGTCTGCGGAGCGCCTGATGGCGCTCTCGAGGTGTCGCTTGCTCTGTTCCCGAGCGGCAATGGTTGCGGCGCTTGGATGTGTTGGTAGGGTACTCGACACAGGGATGGGTCGCGTTAGAGTGCCGCCGGTGACGTCCTTTGGTAGGTCGACGAGTACGGGACCGGGCCGGCCGGTGGTCGCAATCTCAAACGCTTCATTGATCCTCTTCGGTAGCTCAGCAATGTTCTTGACCATCACGTTCCACTTGGTGCACGGCCTCGAGATGCCAACAATGTCCGCCTCCTGGAAAGCGTCGGAGCCAATGGCTGAGGTTGGGACCTGCCCACAGAACACAACCATCGGTGTACCGTCCATCAGAGCGTCCTGCATGGGCGTTACGACGTTGGTGGCGCCCGGTCCAGAAGTCACGAGGACAACACCCGGCTTTCCGGAAGCTCTTGCGTAGCCCTCTGCCATGTGCCCTGCGCCTTGCTCGTGTCGGGGAAGGATGAAGTCGAAGTGCGGTGAGTTGTAGATGGCATCGAACACGGGTAAGATGGCACCACCAGGGTAGCCAACTGCATTACTTGGTTAGCCAATCGCTGTTCCATCATTTTGTGAGCAGTCGGACCACTTACAGACATGCTTGACGCCATGCCTTAGCATCATTTCATGGAATATTTCTCCACCCGTCTTGCCCACGAAACTGTGGTCCATCTCGGGTTGCCGGAAGGGCCGTAAAGGCTGGACATCGTGCCACCGGGTCGTGTCTTCTCGGTTGAAGGCGGGACTGGGGACAGGCCGTTCCTGCGCAATGGCCGCTGTGCTCTGGTCACGTTTCGGTGCGTCTTTCGCATTTGCTGACGTAGCGGGCTGCGCGGTTCTTCGGTATGGTGATACAGCTGCTGCGGAGGGAGTGGAGGAGAAGCGGCGAGCCTGGGAGAAGCTCTGGAGAGCGCGGCGCGTGTGCCTGGCTTGAATCATGTTTGTGAGTGGTGCCAAGCGGTTCAACAGTAACCTGCTCTGTTCAATTGCTCTAGACGGAGAGGCGATGGGTGTGGGGAGGAGTGTAGAGGGGAGACAAAGGAGGATGGGTGGTGTGGAAGGTTCTTTGAGTCACTGGCGGTGGGCGATCTTTTGACTAAGTAATTTTCACGGCGAGGGGCGAGATGGCGGGCTTTGGCCAAGAGATCGAATGCGGAGAAACGAGGACCGACGAACAGCCACCGGTCTTAGCCTTGTCTCCGGCCTCGGCCCTGCAAATGCTGCCAACATCTGCACTCACTCGTACTAACAAGATGCAGTGGTATTGTATTCCTCTTCCACAGCAAATGACTCCATAACTAGCTGAAAAAGAGTGGGAGCTGTGGAATTATAAGAGATCATGTGTCATCATCTCGGCCACATCACAACTGTAGCTGTTGAACGGTAATTTATCACACAATCATCACCATTCGACCGCTATCCCACTCTTCTGTGGGACTCCAAGGACTGCCGTCTTTACAATCTGAACAGTCGTATAGAACTAGTGTTCTGTATGAAGAACCATCCGCTCCGGCCCACTGTACTGTTGACCACGGAAGAGGCATTCGAATACCCCAATAGTCCTGCAGAGAATAGAGGTGTGAATACAGGTTCGCGCCTTGATGCATCCTCGTGTGGCAAAAACGATAGAGGGACTGTTTCTTTTGTAGTCGGGCAATCCGGTATCGTGCCCTGCGCAGCCTGTAAAGAAATTATCGATGTTCTCTAATAGGATCTTGCTGGACACAGAATAGCTATCTTCTCGGGGTTTCCAGCCCTTGAGCCTGCGGTGAGGTAATAGTGCCTGTTCGATGTCCAGTGGAGACAAAGGTCTGACTATCCGACCCTTGTAACGATATACAACCTGACAAGTTTGGACATCGTAGTCCCAGTCTGGTTCAATGTGTGAGGTGAAGTCGGTATCGAGGCCACTGAGGTTGACCTGGTCTATGGTCCGGAGGCAGCCGTAATCTGGCGTCGATTTGGGGCTCGCAGAGGATAAGCTCATTCCACTACGTATGACGCCCCTAGCCTTGATCAATGTCCAGTAGAGAGAAACGCATGGCCTTCTCAGTGCTGTCAGTGTCACCTAGCAGACTTGCCGACATCATGGTTAGCTTGCCATGAACCCCTAAGACGTTCTCCTCCAGTGCGATCACCTGATGCTCTTCAGCGCCCGCAAAAAACCTAGCCAGCAACTGCCGGACGTCCTTGCGCTGGATGATTCTACGAAGTAACCTCTCAGAAAACGGATCCAATATTGAATCATATCGTGACACGATGTCACTAATTGTGATAATCAGGTGATATTCAAACCACGTCCAGGTTCCATAGGCCTCTTAAACAGCCAGCTGGGAAGTGTCAAGGATTGTCTTAAGCCAGCCGTAATAGAATCCCATTACAAACGCCTGGACTTCACCGAGACACTCGAGATGAGATCTCAAGTACTCAAGGATGCGGTTAGACCTCTTCCAGTCGGGACACCTTTTCATAATCTGACCCAAACTTCGCGCAATCTTGATATTTTTGACCGGAAAAAGTGCTTCGATTACGCGCTTTACATCGTCGTTCATTTTCACGCGTAATTCGGATTTATCGATGGTGAAGCGATAAGTGTCTACGTCGCACTTATCAAACTTCCAGCGAAGGCTTTCCGAGGCTCTTACACCACCAGTAAATAGTTCTCGCCAAGCATTGTTCTGCGCTTCAGAGTTCGGCCCGAGTGCGACGCATTGTTCCACAAAATTCAGGGGAGTAATCATGCCGCGGCGTCTTTTATCTTTGTGCTCTTCAGTTCGATCTTGACCAGTACTCAGTGCCTGTTGCGTGTACAGTACAAGCAGGTGGCTCTCGTCAGCATGAGCATCTGACATCTTCGTGGAGATGGCATCAAGTCCAACGGTTTATAGAACCATGGCTAGCGATGAGACGTCACTCGACGTAGCTTCAGAATCTCTTATGATGCCGCTGATTCCGGGCACCGGAGGGCCATACAAGAAAACGTACGACCTCCTCGATATCGTCAGGAGGAATATGGCGCGATAGGTGTATTCCTCGTTCGGCTCATTCGGACCACTCGCCGCGAGTACGTGCGACAACGCCACGAACGCAACCGGCGGACAGCCACCCTTGAATGTGCTGGTATAACTCTCTCTGCACGTAGTCAAGGCCCTCAACGTGCCCCTGGAACAAAACGGTTACGAAGCGATTGGTTGCTTGCCGCATGTGATCAAGACTAAAGGCCGGATCCAGAGCGCTGACAACAAGTGTCATGAACCAGGAAAAGTTTCCCATACTCTCAACTACGGTCCCACCAGGACCTCCAATGACACGTCGCTGTCCGTTTTGGAGGAGGGTGAGCTTCGTATCCCACCTCTGATGTAGCGCGGTGGAGTCAATAAAGCCTCTGCGCGGGATCAAGTCTTCCGGATCAACACCCATGAAGTCCAGGAGCGAGCGGTCCTTCGTTTGTGTCATGACCCAAGTGCCGACGCTCCGACCCGCACTAGCAAGTACGGCGATATCTCCCACGGAGAAGCTCCAGTTGGTGAGTGCCAGATGGCCAGCGGCGGAAGAAAGGGCCATGTTGGCAGGCACAACTCTTGATACACCAGTGGTTCCCGATGTTTAGGAAAGAAGAAGTAGAGGAAAATTAAGACAAAGAAATCACACGATAGAGACAGTTGAACGTAAGAAAGAGGGTTCTATATTCAGAGAGAGAGCACCACAATTCCATCTTATGGGGCCGCTTGTTACTGTGCGCCCAAGAAAGCGGGCAGTGCAGCAAGGCTGAAACTCTGCCAGCTCGTGGGCCAGGCATCAGCACGAGGCTTACAGATGCTCATAAGTTTGATTGGACTTCTGCATATTAGAACGAGGTAGCAGATAGAACAACTACCATACAATACCCTTTTGGCGTCCTATTTACAATCGCCTACATCAAGTGCTACACAAACCATGAATTAGACGGATTACACG
>JAKLMF010000044.1:0-39304 GCA_022813555.1 Botryosphaeria agaves | reverse complement strand
GGATTAAGGAGCAACGCCGAGATTTTGTGCGTTGTTGGAGAGCCGGTACCCACCACACTATTACAAGAGGACGGTGACAGCGAAGACGAGGATGAGATGATCGACGAAGGCGCAACGGAGGCGAAACCAAAGCGGAAACGGAATCGCAAGACCGGCAACAAACGGAAGGGCAAGAAGTCTGGCACAGCATCTGCATCGGATGCTACGCCTAGCGACTCCACAGCCTCGCTTCCACCGCAATCAAAGCCACCACCCGCTCCTCTCACACCGCTTCAGAAGCTTGACGCAATAGCGTCATTCCTCCATACTAACTTGGTTCCCCAATGCGTCCAGTTCATAAGCTCTCCGCCCTCTGACCCGACAAAGCGTGACTATGAACACAAGCGACTAGGGGAGACGATATTGGCACAAGTGCTGCTGAAGCTTGATGCTATTGAGACGGATGGACAAGAGGACGCGAGGGCAAGGAGGAAGGAGTTGGTGAAGGAGGCGAACGCGATGCTGGCAAAGCTGGACGAGGCGGTGAAGTCGTGAGAGGATAGAACGGTTTTTGGTATGTCACGTTAAGATCGTGCATACGGCGTCTATGGCACGGGCTGGAAATTATTTCGTTGGCTGGGACACAGGCATAAACATTGAGGTACAGTGGTGGGTATGTTGCAAATATGAGTACGGCGTCTGGAAGGCAGCACTGCGTCCCTTTGTGGGAACGGCCCATGCTCGAGGAGGCGTCGATGTCTGTTCTTACTGTCCTAGACCGGGCTCTGGGGCGTTTGTCCGACTTGTCAGCAATAAGTTGGTTTATTCGGCTGATGTTCAAGTTTGTGCAATGACTACTTGTATTGTATGGAGCTGACTGAGACGGGGCTTCCCGCAGCCCAGCGCCGAGCGTCAGCAACACCAATGCGGCTGTGAATTGCCCTCGCCATCTACGCCCACTCAACGAGAGGCGAGCATGAGATCTTTGGAGGACGCCAGGTCCGTCCAAACCCTTTGCTGTATACGCGCTACTGATCCATGTCTAGAGAACTATGGCCGGAGCTCGAAAGCTTCCATAATCTCGCAGACCTAAAGGAATTTATTAACCTCGCCGACACAGTCTCATCGACGGCAACCGGACTTCGCTCTGTGTGCTGGAAGGTGTGTTTATCATTGCCAGCCTCAGTCAAACGGAAAGTCAACTCTCTAGGTCTTCTTGTTGTTCGAGACCCTCGACCGCGCAATATGGTTCGGCACGCTGGCCAACTCGAGAGCCGCATACGACTCGCTCCGCGCCCATTTTCTTCGTGCAATCGAGCATCCCGACGAACTAGAGTCTGCAGCAGATCCATTGAGTGACAACAAAGAGGTATGCAAGCACCTCGCGAGACATCAGACATCTTTATCACATCCATCTGACCACCAACTAAGACTTGAAAGTCTCCCTGGGCGCTTTTGCGCCAAGATGAAGCACTACGTGCCGAAATCTTCCAAGACGTCGAACGATGCATGCCGGACAACGTATACTTCCGCCAGCCCTTGACACAGAATATCTTGTTGGATATCTTGTTCATCTTTGCGAAGCTGAATCCGGATGTCGGTTACAGGCAGGGAATGCACGAGGTTCTGGCGCCTGTGTTATGGGTAGTGGAAAGGGAGTCGGTTGATGCGGCCCGGTATGACAAGGCGACCAAGGAACTTGGAGACGAAGGGTTACTGGAGATGTTCGATTCCCGCTACATCGAGCATGATACTTTTACGCTCTTCGGTCTGGTAATGCAGAACGCCAAATCATTCTATGAGCCAGGAGCTCAAACAAGAGTTGGGACAAGATCATTACAGCCGGCACCGCATACGGACTCGCCTATGCTGATACGATGCAAACGGATCTTCGAGGGGCTTCTGCCTCGCGTGGATCCGGGGCTTGCTGCTCATCTCAATGAGATTGGTATTTTGCCTCAGCTGTTTCTGATGTAAGTAACTCCTGACCCGGCTCTCGGTGCCAGACATTCGTGCACTCCAGGGACAGCATTTTAACTTACTTCTAGGCGTTGGATACGCGTGTTATTTGGTCGAGAATTCCCCTTCAATGACGTCCTGCCCATGTGGGATTTGCTCTTCGCAGAGAGCCCTACTTTAGAGCTGGTGGACTATGTCTGTGTAGCCATGCTTTTGCGACTGCGATGGAAGTGTAAGTGGTTTTGTCCTACCCACCAACCACTTAAGGCGCTGACGGTATCTTCCAAAGTGATCAATGCAGACAACAGCGCTGCACTGTATCTGCTTAATCACTACCTCGAGCAATCACCATCTCAGCGTCCGCAAACTCTCGTTCAAGACGCATTGTATCTCCGGCAGCATCTTAGCACCGACGGAGCAAATCATGTCCTTGCCACACGTTCTCAGCGGCCAATTCCTCTAATCAATCGCATCGAACAGCCCAAACTCCGTCTATCTCGACCTAGTAGCTTCGATACTAATTTCCGCCCGATTAATCCGGCACTCAAGTTACCTGACACATCCACTTCTCAATCGGGGGGCTTGGAGGCGTTGTTCCAGGGCGCAGCACGAGACCTGTACAATCGTGGCGAAAGGTTAGGTTTCAACCAGGCAATACGTGATGCTGTTGGCGAAGTCAGGAAGAATGTGCAAGGAGGGCTGCAATCCGTACGAAGCCCGCCTCAGGTCAAGTCACCAGCTCTGTCGACATCAGAAAGTCCGGAGGTAGTAGTCACAATCGAAGCGCTGCAGCGGCGAGACAGGGAACTCGGCAAAATGCTTGAAGGCACGGTGGCCGAGTTGTGGGACTACCACAAGCAGCAAGCAGAAGAGAAGGAGGGTGAAGAAGGACCGCTGAAGGCGCTCAGCTTGGCGATTGCTAGAGTGCAGTTTGTGCAGGTCTATCTTGAGGACAACTCTATCCCGTTGCCAATCGAGGAGCCGGCCGACGCACTGGGGAATGAGGCAGTCGATACAGCAAGCACGGGGCCATCACATCCCAAGTCACCGGTCAAGAAAACACCAACGCGGCCCTCGCGAGCCGCACGCTATCGAGAGACTAGAGTTTCAAGCTTCGAACGGCCGCCAACTCCACCATCTCCGTCTCGGTCCGCGTCCGCGTCCGCGTCCGCGACGCCGACTCCTCCAGTCGGAATTACGCCTACACCGCCCGAACGGCAGCAAGATTCGTTACCTGGTGTGTCAACAATGGCGACGCCTCGCCAGCCCGCACCGTCCGACACCGTCTCCCATCCGGACACCGCTCCGTCCGTGCTAGCAGCAGCAAAGCCGACTAAAAAGCCCATCACACTCCCGACCCGCCCGCCAATCGCCCAGTCCTCCTTCTCCTGGATGCTGGGCCAAGATTTCACAAGCCCGTCATCAAACTCGCGCTCTACATTCATTGCTGCGTCGCCTTTCCAGCCTGAGAAGCGGCGCAGTGCTGCGGCTGGGAAGGGGTTCTTGTTTGGCGAGGAGGATGAGGAGGAGGATAGTGGCGGTGGGGGGAAGAAGAAGGGGAAGGCGAAGGGAAAGGGGAGAGCGATAGACGAGGAGGAGCAGGAGGGGGAGGTATTTAGTCTTGGCACGTTGAGGGGGGGACGGAGGAGGTGAGGGATGCTTGGGTCGTGCAGGCAGGTGAGAGAAGGGATACGATGTTTCTAGAGAGGAAAGGACTGTTTTGAGCGATTGGAGCTTGAGAGTTTTGGGGTTTGATTGCGTGAATAGAAGAGCATGCTTAGGTACGACGATCTGAAATTTAAGACGCAGGCACGTCTCGTTGAGCTAGTAGAGTTCTGAAACAATGCTGAGAAGTTCCTCATCCAAACCTCTATTCCAACGCCTTTTGTCTGAGTCCGTGAAAACCTGGTCCTCCATTACAATGATTTGTGGTCGCGTTTGACTGCTCCAGTTGCTTACCCGATTCTGGTTTTCTTTATCTGGATGTCTAGCCACACCACATATGGATAATCGTTCAGATCCATTGAGTTTATGTTCCAGTATAGTTAGGCACTTAGCTCGAACTAGACACTGCTGGACATTCTAGTCACATCTGGTCCTACGATGCAGACGAGGCAAGGAGTGTCTTTCTTACAAGGTGAAAGATTGGTCGGACCTAGATTCGTGGAGGACACCTCAGCTGAGGGGGTCGACTCAACAATCGCGGCCTTCAGCGGTTGTATACCTCCAACGTGGTTCACTGCGAACTTTACATCTCTACAGGAGGCTTCGGTGATTCAGCATGCCAGCAACATAGTCCAAGGCAAATGAACAGTCAGGGATGACATATTCCGATCACACTGACAGCAACTTTGTGCTCGAGGGGTCACAAGGAAGAAGGCCTTCAATTTCGTTCTTTTGGCGCGGTTGGTAATATGGAATTCAAAGGCGCGAAGGGTTGTTCAGAGGATAGTCGTAAAACATTTCCATATTCTTGTATTGTGGACCTTTCCCTTAGGGTTGGTACTAGAAACTGCGTATTGTCCGTGTTCTCCAACCGATATCCGTACTGGAGCTGGAATAATACACGTATAAGAACGGCCATTGAACTAGGGCCGACCAGCTCGTCCAACGTGTTTCTCCTAGAATCGTGTGCGCCAGATACCAAGACGTCCCAGAACGCCCACTTACCCCATTCCATAACCTGACAAACGACGGGCCGACTCGTGTGCAGAAAAAAGACGTTTGTTGCGCCTTCTTGACATGCTCTTTCCGACGGTATTCCCCTTCGCGCTCGGACCGGAATGCGAGAAGAGAGGTAACCTGCCAAATACAACAGTACGAAGTATCCGTCTCTTCAGAGAGACTCTTTCCATGGTCGCATATTGCACGTCGACTCACGCCCTGTCAAACTTCATCAATTCTCAGCGCGCCCGCAGTACCGCACCGCCGTATCAAAGTCGTAACGCCTGTCCTTTTCTCCAGCAGCCATCCATAAACATCTTCACATTTCCCATGCATGATCACCGATACTCCATCCCGCCATCCCCTCCCAACCCTCCCTGGTAGTCCGAGAACCCGCCAACCCAGCCCTCCCCGCCAAACAGCTCATCCAAATTGACAGCGCCGGCATTCTGTCCCCCTGTCCTGTGCGCCTGCATCGGCGCCGGCAGGCCCACCTCCGACTGGTCGAGTTGCGGCGGATGCGGGCCCCCTTGCATCAGACACACTGGCATGGGGCCGAAGAGCTGGACGTCCAAGTCGTTGCTGGTTGCGTCGAGGCCGGCGAGGGAGGTCAGGGTTGAGGAGGGGTTCATCATTAGGCTGCTGCCGCTTTGTTGCTGCGAACCGCTAGCGTGTTGCGGGCCGAAGCTGTTGTAGAACAGGCCGTCCTTGTTGTCGCCGTATCCGGCGTTCTCGAACGTCGTCATGGCTTGGTTGGGGTAGGCGAAGGGGTCGGCGGAGGGGAACATGACGGACGAGAGGTCCGGGAGCGGCGGGTTCTGGTGGAAGAAGTTGGGAGAGACGGGGAACGAGGAGGGTGGCTGCGGGGTCCCTATCGGAAAGGTGGAGGCGGAGGCAGAGGAGGGCGTCAGGCTTGTGGCTGTCTCGTAGAAGTCGTGGAGGGCTATACGTGGGAATTGCGGGTGAGGCGGTTCTTGGGGGTACGTGGCATGCCGGATGGTGGGGTATTTATCTGGTCTTGTGTTTGAACCGCGAGACTGGTGTAGCTCTGCGGTGTGAATGTTCGGCTCGGATTGCATATGCTGGTTCAGTGGTTGGTTCGGAGATGGCGTCTGGCGACGTTTCTTCGTAAGGGAGCTTTGCCTGCCACGCCTGACCCGTTCTGGAAGCTGTTCGAAGAGCGGCTACTCGAGTCAGTCTACTGACACGACGTGTCAAGAAAGCAACATACCGCTAGAGTTATGGTGCATCGGTCAGCCGCCATGCTGCGTTTGGCGAGTTGCTGAAGCGTCTCTTTCCCTTCGTTGACATCACGCAACACGTCCTGACTGGCTGCAGTGTCCGGGTTTTCTAGAACGAAATAAACGAGTGAGAGGATAGCGAAGAACGTAGTGTACATGGTAAACCAGTACGCTCCTATCAGGAGGCCACGCTTTTTCATCTCTGTTGTGATGTGGATGATGTTCCTGGACACACTGACGCAAGCCGCTGCACAGGCGTACGCTCGTTTGTCGACGATCGTGGACTTGACGTTCTGAGAAACATAGTGTAGGAACGGCCGATATAACATCATCTGCGCATGCGCATATGCCATACGTAGGAGCTGTTGTACTCTGCGGACACTGTCAACGAACAATGACACTACCGCACCAATGTACTGAAACTCACCGAACAATGATCGGTGGTGCTTCACCACCGGGTTTCAGGCCCATTGGCAGCTTCTCCAGCCAGTCTTGCAGGCCTCTCTCAAGCTCGCGGATTTTGGCGTAGCTGATGCTGTACGAGTTATAGGCGCCGCCTTGTCCATTTGGCTTTGCTCCTTTGAGTGGATATATGTAGCGGACTATTTTCTCCAGTATGTGTACAAGTCGCGTATGCGCGTTTGCTGCAGTCATCAACGAGACTTGGCCTGGCGGCATTGGTAGTATCTCGGTCGCAGTGATGTACTCATCATCGACTTCGGCGGGATAGTCCTGATCGATGTCGTGCTCGCTCATTGTGTGCGGTAAACCAAGCAGTGCTCCGACGTAGATGTCCATCTTGCGAATAACCCAGAACGTGCGCTTGCGCATCTCCAGTTCTATTGGGCTGAAGTTATCCCTGATGGACCTGTGCAGTCCCATGCGAAGTGCAGACCGGTTGGCCACGCCAATGTATGAGTAGCATGTTGATAACTTCGCGGACGACTGCAGGAACATGATCATGAAGATAACTGCTTGTAGCGATTGTAGATCGCGGCAGTCTGCAATGTCTATTAATTGTCGAGAAGCTTTGAAGTATTTGAAGCTGTGTTCAGTCAGCGTTGCTTGATCCCCAAACATCTGTACGGCTAGCCTACCCTTCGTCTATGGCGCTCTTGTAGCCTTTGCGATCAATGGCGTCGTCCTTGGCATGCAAAGAACCCACAGCAAGGACGGCATAAAGCAATGGAAGAAACGTGTTCTCGTCGTTCCCATAGTTCTCAGGAGATATTTCATACATCCGATCCAAAGACCTAGAGAAGCTTGGCACGTGAACAAACCGCAACAACGAACTCGCATCATTTATAGCAAGATCACACAACAGTTTCGCAGCTTCTTTTGATGGCAGGTCCTGGTGCGGCGAGGAATGCTCCATGGGAGAGTCCACGCTGGACTTTGGTGATTCAAAAGTCTGAGGTACTATACGCGGTTTCGAGAACGGTGTCCCACCTTTTCCCTCAGGGCCTATCAGGTCCCCAAACTGCTCCCGCATCCTACGCATAAAACTGAAGCCGGAAGAATGCCCTCGATAGTCCCAATGACCCTGATCGTCCAAGACCAGCTGCCCAGTAGCCTTGACCATAGACTCCAACTGCGCGTCTATTCCACCGTCGGCGGGGTTAAGCGGTTTCTCTGCTTGAGGTGCTAGGGATGGGAAGTTGCCAACGAAGCTCGAAGCGGGCACAGAGGGTGAAACGACCCCATGCTGTAGGCGAGACTCCAGCTCTGGATCGTTGAGGTCGACGTTCGGGAGAAGAATGTTGAGGAGGGCTTCGGCACGCTTCAGTCGGTTCTCAAGTGCTTCGGTATATTGGGGCGCCGCATTTCGCCTGCGATTCGACGGTTGGTCATAGGTGCAATCTACTCAATATCTCAACATAGCCGCCCATGTGCGCGTATCCGCTGCTTCCACCCACCATAACTATAAACGGTGCAGTGCGTACACGGCTGCTTGCCGTCGCATTTTATCTTCTTTCTCCGACACTCGTCGCATGCGCGCGTAACCCGTCGTCGTTTCTGAATCGGCGCATTTGGTCTGGGGGCGGCTTCGGCGTTGTGCTCAGCTGTAGGCGATGCACTGCTCGGCGGAGTCTCCGGTGTCTCGTCAACGTGGGCGCTCTCCCATTGTGCGGCCTGCGAATCGTCGAACTCGTCCGGGGAAGCTTGAACGTGATCCATAGCCGTTCAAGGAGGTCGCAAACACAGTCAGAGCAAGGCGCGGCAGCGAGTAACGTGGATCATGAACGTCGCAGGCCGAAAGCAGATCATGTCGACCGGAGTGACGCAGCTTGGTTCGTGGCGCAGCTGCGGGTTAGCTTGCCCGATACTGGCACTGTCCCATTCGGGCTCGGGTTTAGTCAGAAAGGAGACAGGAGAACTGCCGATGGAACCGTAAGCAGAGCCGTGTTCGATGCGCAGACGCGCTTTTCGAACACGATGATGCTGATGGCTGATGGCTGATGGCTGATGGCTGATGGCTGATGGCTGATGGCTGATGGCTGATGTCTTCCCACGAGGGGGTCCCCAAAGACAGGGACGGCAGAGCGACAGCATTCGTCAAGCAGACATCTCCAACAATGATGCCTAGGCTGGCACACAATCTCAAGAAAGCAGCATGACGCACACACCGTGCCCCGGGTAGAGGGAACACGCGCGTGGCTGCAGGTGGTGGATCGCCTTTTGTGTTGTGGCACTGCCGTGTAGCATCGGCTGTGGTCTTTGCAGCAGGCCCTCTCTCTCTGCGGCTCTCGCCCATTCTCACTTCTCGATAGATACATATGGACAGTGAGCATCTCGTGCCGACGGGCCGATTAGGGCAAGATCTTGGGCTCTGTCCTGCATCGCACTGGCAGAGTGTCATGCGTTAGGGTCTTGGCCCTCGATCCTTACCTTCCAGGTACCTGCCTTCCAGGTATTTATAGCCAAAGGAATTCGCTGTCCGCTGACGCCCGGTACCGGCAGCTGTCAGAGGATCGTGTTGCTCACTCGAATAGCGATATGAGTAGGTTCGTCGAAGAGGACCTGCAATAACCTAATGCTTTCAAACACCGCTATCGGAGCCGCTGACTGACTTCCCACTTGTCAAGTTGGGGGCCAAATCCTTCCGTCAACCTGGCGTGACTTGGCGGTATGGTGGCCTTGGTGTCTTGCTACAGTTGTACTCGTCCGACTTATCTTCAACAGAAAGAGACAGTCAATCGTGACGCCCCAGCTATTATCGTATTATCCAAAGGCTCCCGCCTCCAATCAACTATCTATCCTCTACAATCCCGACCTCACAAGACGCTGTAAGAATATCCCAACCACCACACCGCCCCAATTGAAGACGTCCCATCCAAAGACCAAGACCCAACACCCATAGGCAGAGCAAGCGCAAATCCCATAATCATATCCAGTTATCCATCGTCTCTTTCCTCTCCTGCCTTTCCTTCTCTTCCCTCTCCCTCCTCTTCTCCCACCAAGAAATCCCCATCCAACCTTCCTTGCTCTTCTTCTTCTTGAACTCGAACTGCCGCCTCCGACCCGCTTCCAGCCTGCTCCTGAAGCTGCCCGCATTGCTCTCCGCTCGACTGGCTGCGCGACCAATCTCTTTAGCATGGCTTCCCGCGTGGCTAGTGCTTCGACCTAACCTCGCCAACTGCGCATCCTCTTCGACCTCCACCTCGCGAAACCCCATGGCGCTCGAATTGGCCCTTCGTCTTGCGGAGCCAGAAGCATTCCGTTGCAGTGATCGGGCCGTGAGATTCGACTCATGACTCCTGACATGCCTAAGCTTCGCCCTGATGTCCTCGAAATCGTCGTCCATGAGAACACGCCCTTTGTGATTGCTAGGCGGCGTCTGATACTTGTACTCAAATCGGCTCTGCACACGACGGATCTGTTGTTTGTACTGATGCTTCCTGGGACTCTTCTCTAGAAGTTCACCTAAGTGTGCCAGATCCTCGGCCTCGGCGCGCATACGATCGAGTGATTGCTTGCGGGGCGCTGCGAAGGCGCGTCCTTGGACAGACTGCGAGGGCTGCCGACGGAGCTGTCGGGGCGAGCCAGGACCGCGCTTTTTTTCTATGGCGGCGGCAACTTGAGCCACCGAGTTAGGTACGACGTCGAGGGAGTTCTTTGAGAGCGTTAGCTCTCGCTTCTAGTGTTGTTGATTGGGACATAGTCTACCATGTGAATGAGGACGATGGGCAGTTGGACCGTGACAATCTTCCTGACGAAGGGTGAGCATTGGTCGTTGCGCAGAGCGGATACTGTCAACTCACGTATGGGTTGTGCTGACGATGATGTTAAGGAAGTAGCGGACTTCAAAGTATTTGCCTTCATCCATGTTAGCTTCACGGGACGAGACGCTGCGGTGTTCGTATACGTACCACACTTCACGGTCGCGTGACCGCGTGGGAGCTCCAAGTCGCAAGTCCTTATGTCTGTCGAGTGAGCGGGCACCCCGTTCCAACTGTGAGTCCCGTATTTAAGCACATTTTTGTTGAGTATAGTGCGCTCGTTGCTGTCGAATATTCGCGCCTGACCCGCCGACTTCTCGAGTGTTGAAGCCGCTGCCTGCAGTGCTTCGTCAGAGCCAGCCAAGGTTCGAGACTGATATCCACTCACGTGTTTGTAGCACAGGATGTCCCTTTCAAACTGCAACTCTAGTCTCTTGATAGTCTTTCGGCTATTGTTCGCAATGTGTACATCCACGAATATGCTAGTACCGCTGACCCAGACCTGTCGATGTAATCCGGCAGTCATCCTGACTAGATCAAAATGATCTTCACGAGGTTTGATGTACTCATCCGAAGCCGTGAGCGGGCTGGGCAACGACATGAGAGCTTTCTCGGCTGCAATATTCCAGGCCCGGTCAGCAACGAGCACTGAGAATGAGACGCTAATCACTTACGATCGTATACGGAGAGTACTGTGATTTCTTGCGACGTCCTTACAAGGTATTGTCGACCCTGATCTCGGATAAGGATTGTCACGCAAAGTACATATCGGATTCTTGCATGTTTTGAGTGGAACGGGGGCGGCCCAACATCCAGGGGTAAGCTCAACATGAACGGTAGGCAAGAAGTGGAGGGTGTGAGGAGCCAGAACGGATCAATCGGTGATATTTGTTTCAAAGACCCCACCATACTATGCGGTGGTGGATGCTCAGAGTCGATCAATTCCGTCGCCAGATTCAGGAAGATGCATCTTCTTGTGGGAGGAGACACCTCTTCCACACCAAGGAGGTCGACGGATACCCTTGCGATAGCTAGCGCACGCTTGTTGCGAATCCGCTCTGCATCGTCGATAACGAGCCGGACATTGCCCTCGATGCTTCCCCCACCCACGAACAGTGAGGCGCCTACCTGCAACTCCAGTGCAACCCGTGGGTGACGATGCATGGGAAACTCCAGTATGTCACTGGGTTGTTGAGTTCGTACAAAGGTCCTGGACGGTATGCGGCGAGATTGGTCCGAGGTTACTGCGTTCAGGCGCGCAGCTACTTCTTTGACTGGTGACTGAGAGTGGCCCCTGTTCGGTATGGTATAGCCTGTGCCTTTAGGCGGCGCGGGCCCTGCAGACGGGGCTCTTACGAGTGATATACTAGGCTTCTTACGGGGTTTAGATGATGAGCGTGGCGGAATACTGCCCATTGGGATACTGTACACGCTTGAGCCGCCAGCGTCGCTCCTGGGCGACACGACAGGCGAGCTCCTTCCTCTTTTGTCATCTCCAACGTAGTGCTCTACGACAGGATGGGGTTGCGCCCTCAACGATAGTTTTCGTGCAAGCGACGGTCTGCGTGTCAAAGATCGCTTGTGGGCGAGGCTCGGTTCCGGCTTGCGATTAATGTACTCTACCAAGCTTGGTTCAGTGAGCTCGCGTATGTCCGACAGTGGCCGTGTCGCAGTAGACCAAGGAGGCATGTTCGCTGTCGACCATGTGGGAGGTGGATATAGATGTGGCCTTGAGTCCTCGGGCGCGTAATTCTCCATCGGTTCTCGGTGAATATCGTTAAAGTCCGGTATAGGGACTGTGGGTATCTCTGGAAGAGGTTTGTTGGAGCTCCCGAGCGAATGATGGCACGGTATTGGTGGTCTTTTGCCAGGTGGTGGTTGAGCGTAACCTGGGCTTGTCAGGCTTGGTCGAGATACGGACTGACTTCGCGTATGATACCGATGCTGCCAATCTGATGCGGCGATGGATTGAAGTCAATTCCGGGAACGACAGGATGCGACCGTAACTTGTTGGAGTGTCAGTCCAATGTCAGCTACTTGATCGTCTTTACGGACTTTACCGGAAGCAAAGAAGGATCCATATCACGTCTGCGATAGACGCTTCATGGTCACGATGTTGTGTCAGGATTGTTCTCCACAATAGGCGCGGTAAGCTACGAGTTCAGAAAGTAGATGCGTAAACCAGAGCTCTAGGATTGACGACGCGCAAGTATGCTCCTGCCATTGCCATGTATAGTAACCATGGCAAAGCGAAGCGATGGTCCATTCCTTCTTGCTGCACCAAGATGGAAGGAACGCAATTGAGGAAATACGAACGAGTACATGAGCTTGGCTGATCTGTTTCTTCCTCATGATGCAGTTGATGTTCTTGATTGGGAAGTCAAGTTATTTTCGCGACTCGTCCAACACTTTCAGACAGTATGACTCGCTCGATGCCATTGCAAACTAATCAGAACCTCGTGACAGCGAAATCGTGAAAAGTGAAAGTGCTACTACAAAGCCAGTCCGGAGCAGGGCAATGTGCATATAAGGCAGAAGACGCGGTGCTCTGATGGACGATTCTGCAAAGGCGACCATACGTCCAGGCAGCAACCTGCTGCCAGAGCATGTATCTCGGTCTTGAAGAACTCAAGCATGAATAAGGCTTGCCATCTGATGCTTGCGCACCTACAAAGGCCTTGTTGCAACTCTAGAGCGGGTTTGACTACTTCTTACCAGTCCCGGAGGAGCACTCCAACATGACAGGTGGACCAGCAGCAGCGGCGCGCTGACGAGGTGGATAAGCGGGAGGTGGCCTGACATGCACGCTTCAGCATGAAACTGCTAGTTTGTTCCGTCTAATAAGGTGAAGTGAGGGCTGATCGACCGCGATTGGTTCAACATGTCCGTTCGGTGGTCACTCTCTCCGCATCACCATGGGGCTGATCAGCGTTCTCAGCGTTCTTGACCATCCTCTGCCCCTTTTCCAGGACGACAGTTCCTCTCGTCCAGCTTTCGTGAAAGCTCATGACACCGGGATCAACATGATACCTGGGCCTCCTCACGTGGTCCGATCTGAGCACTCTCACGCTAGGTGCGGCGCGGTAAGGTGGGCCACGGCATGCTCCGTCAGTGCTGCCATCATGGTGGCGCACATGGACGCTGATTCCTCTGAGGAGGCTGGCTGCTGGCTCCGGCGCTGCACACACTGTTGCGACCCATATGGAGACACCCCGCCATCGCCGTTCACTGCACGTTGGACTGATGCTGGTATCAACAAGAGCATTGACCTGCGAGCGACGAAAAGAATACCAGAATTCGATGCCTGCAGATGGCGCTTAGAAGCGACGGTTGAAGATCAGCCGCGAACAGTCTTGCAGCGGTCTGGCTGTTCCCCTCTCCGACCATGCGGAATTGGTGCTCGCTCGCGTGGTCCGAGGAGATGGTCCGTCCGCCGTCACTCGAGCTAGCCATTAACTGCAAACCTATCCGTACCGTCATCCTCCAAGTTCCCCGGGGCTCGTCCAGCCCGCTGACATTCTTCCACCCACGCGTATGCCCCTCTGCCTGCCCTCACCGCATCTGCCTGCGCCAATGAGCGTGCCTGAAATCTCTGCGCCGTGGTGCGCCCCCTCCTTCCTCTGGTCCTTGGGCGTCTCCCCCTCTGTGACTGTCGTGTCAGTGATGATGATGATGGCCGCTCCAACGCCCGGCTGCAACCCCACGGCGAGGGCAGGAGAGAAGAGGGCAGAAGCCGTGTGAAAATCTGATTGCTCCGGATGACGCTACCTGCCCGCTTGGCTGCGTTTCTCCTCCCACGGCACTTCTGTCAAGAAAAGGCCTTTTAGATCTCCGCCTACACCCGTTCGTTTTTCCATTACCCAACAGCTTACCTCACACCAATAAACCTCGCACCTCTTACTGCGAGTTTATCTTGTCTATTATCAAACCCTCCACAAACCGAAATAACCTAACGACTCAGACGACCCAGCAGCCTGGGAATAAGCACTCTATCGCGCTTGGAGGCGTCTAACTAGCCATTTGACAGCCTTAGTTCCCTATCTTGCGCGGCTATCGACCCTTGGGCCGCCGCTGCACCCTCTCACAGAGGGTGGGTACCTGCAGTAATGGGAGATGATGCTGTCAGTGATGCGACAGCTGTAAACAAGGTAGAGCGGGATGGCGACGGTACCTCGAGCAGTGTCGCCAGTACTCCCGACCGCGATACGGAGCAGTACCCTCAAGAGCAACAGCCCACTCAGAAGCGCAAGGGTGGTCGCAAGCCAGTCAGTTTATCCTCCGAGCAATCAACCTCAATATCGCGGGGTACGCTGACCAGACGAATTCAAGATCTATGCCACGTCTGAAGAGCGCAAGCAGCGCAATCGCCAGGCACAAGCTGCATTCCGCGAGCGCCGTACCGAGTATATCAAGCAATTGGAGGCCACAATTAAACTCCACGAGGATAATTTGCAAAACCTCCAACAGAGCCACCGCAGCGCGGCAGACGAATGTTTGATGCTGAGGTACAAGAATTCTTTGCTGGAGAGAGTTCTGCTTGAGAAAGGTAGAGCGGAATAGTCTCTGATCACAATGGCATATGGCTAATCTTATTACAGGCATCGATGTGCAGGCGGAGCTTCAAGCAAAGACAGGCAGTCCTACTTTAGGACCAACGCGCGTGCCTCCTCCACCAGCGACTGCCCCAATCGCTCGCCCCATCCAGCGCTATGCTCTGAACCGTCTCAGCCAGTCCCGTCTACCTGCCATGGCGCCCACTTCAAAGCCAGAGGTCATGCATGGTTTACCGCGCGTTCAGACAGGGACAATCCATCCCAACCAGTCGCCGCGCTCGCAGCCGACGCCCACTTCCATATCCTCTCCCTCCACAATGTCGACTAAATCTCCCAACTTTATCCCTCAAGGTGGGGCAAACTCGCCGTCATTCGGTCCCGTGGCTCAGCAACAGCAGCAGCTACGGCCGCAACAGCATGTTAGGCTACAGCAATTCAATCCGAATGCGCCAATACCACCACGTCCGTCCCTCATGGCTACTTATGCGGGATCCAGCGGGATGTCTAGTGCTTCTAGCAACAACACTGGAACAGGAAGCAGTGCGGCGGGTAGTACGAGCAGCGGCCTGCCTAACTACTACCCGTCACAGTTTCAGAATCATTATGACCAACTCGGCAAGCTGTCCCGTTCCTTTCTCCCCCTCTTTAGACATAGAGCTATGTTCGTCCTAGATTGATTCCGTGAGTACAGAACAGGAGTACGATGCGCAAGCCGACATGCTCGACGAAGACCCCAGCGACCATTCCGCCGGACCGGGCCCGTTCCCGCAGCCCTTCCAACAACGGATGCCACCGCAAGGCATGCCAACACCTTTGGCCACCCAGCCGCCACCACAGCACTACCAACCGGCTTCGGCTGCACCGCCAGCAGACGGCAGCGGGGCTGTCTTTGGAGCGATGAATCAGCTGTACGAGTCATACGATCCAATGCTCGACTCAGATCCGTTTGGACTGTCGGCGAGCATGCACTTTCCTACGCAATTCTCCTATGAACAGAGATGAGGAGTTCACAGCAGAGTAGGACAGAACGGTCGTCACTAGTTTCGTACACTTTTTGATGTGGATGATCAGATGAGTCACGACGTTGGAGTGCACTATCAATCTAGCAGGGCGTTGGGTGTACTATATCGTGTTTGGCATTAGGACTGGGATTGCATGTTCACATGGCCAGGTCGAAGGAGTTTTCGCTTTCTCATGCATCGTACATTGGCGCAACCCTTGCATTTATGGCGATCGAGGGGAATGCTCAGTCACGATAAACGGCGTGTACATGTCTTGCATAGCTCAGCGGGCGCATTGGTGGCATGTTGTAAATACAAAAGCAAAGCCTTCTTGACTGTCTTGCTGCCGAGACACGCTTAACCATTTGAGCTCCATAAACCAACCTCCACCGAGCTCCGGATGTGACTGTTAATTGACACAACGGCAATTGACGACTCTGATGGCAGCAGCAGCTTCATCATGGTTCATCACCGTGGTTGCGTCGGACGGTTGGAGTTGTCGCTTAGAGGCCCACAGACGTAATTTTCCCCGAAACGTCACGTCTACTGCGCTCCATCCTCATCCCATCACAACCGTCAACCCACCCACTACTGACGGGACACCAGCTCGAGACACGATCCTGTCGACATAGGATCGTTTCTCAGCTTTCACCTACCCGATCACTAAGGTTGCGCATCTAAGAGGAGAAGCGCGAACGGCGCTTGAACTCTCTGACCATGTCAGGCACAGGCATCGCATCCAAGGTACGACACCATCACACCATCGTCGATGCAACGAAGCTTTTCCCCGCTGCACAATGAAGCTGTTAACTGACGATTGCCCCTCTACAGAACCTCTACGACCTCCTGGGTACATATTCAACCGTTCCAAGCTCCGGTTCGCCAAGCTAATCCTCACTGTCAGGCAACGACCCGGAGCTCGACCCTGACCGGGAACCAGAGCCTCCTACCAAGGCCATTGACAAGCCGGTTCAGCGTGCGGGCAAGCGCAATGCTGGCGCGGAGGGACCTCCAAAAGACACGCCTAGGCCACGAGGTGGTGGACGTGGTGGACGTCACGAGGTCTTCACTGGCTCTGAGCAAGGTACGTGCTATATGCTCGACAGACCACAATCACCACGCTGTCGGCCACACACATGAAGCTCCAACAAGCTTATACATCGGTCACTTACTAACTAGTTCAACGCGCAGCGTACCGCGACCGCAACGTGGGCAGCTTGAACAACCGCGCTCAGCCTCCAGACGATGGCCTGCGTGGGGACAGGCATCCTGACCGTCTGAGAGGTAGGCCATATGGTCGATCCTAATAATTGACGGTTACTGACGTTCGTAGGACCCAACGAACACCGCGACATTGGCAACCGCGGTCGTGGCTCGCGCGGCGGACGTGGATATGGAGGCCGTGGCACTCGAACCGGCCGCGATGACCGCCACAGCCGTACTGGCATTGCGTATGTGATCCAATGTCAAGTGCCAGAACGGTCCTACTGACCTTGTTGTCTTAGCGAGCACGAGAAGCAGGCTGCGCACGGCTGGGGCGCCAACACCGGCACTGATGAATGGGCCGATGAGAAGGCCGGCGAGGCTCTCGCCAAGGAAGAAGAGAAGCAAGGCTTTGACACCAACGTAGCTCCACCCGTCAACGCCGACGGCGAGACCTTCACCCCCGACCACACGACGAGTGGCGATGCCTGGGTGCCCGACCTTCCCGGCGAGTCCGGCGACGCCACTGCCCAGGAGGAGAAGCCCGAGGAGCCCGAGGACAAGACGAAGTCGTACGCGGCCTACCTGGCCGAGCTGGCCGAGAAGAAGCTCGGTCTCAGTGTTCCCTTCGTCGAGACGCGCAAGCCCAACGAGGGCTCCAGTCTCAAGGCGCCCGAAGGCAAGGTGGTCTCCCGTAACGAGGGGGAGGACTTCATCGCCGGCTCTAGCAACAAGAAGGCTCGCGAGCGCGAGAGGAAGCAGAAGGAGTTTGTCGAGCTTGGCGACATCCAGCCGCGCGAGGAGCGCGGTGCGTTCGGCGGCCGCGGCGGCCGTGGCGGTCGCGGACGAGGCGAGGGCGGCTTCAGGGGTGAGGGACGTGGCCGTGGCGGTCGTGGCCGTGGCGGCGACAGAGGCGATTTCCGTGGCGGACGCGGCGACTTCAGGGGAGGACGCGGTGGCCGCGGTGGCCAGAGCGGACCGAACGTGGATGACCAGAGCGCTTTCCCTAGCCTCGGCGCGTAAAATCTGCTCCCTCCGAAGAAGCGAAGGATTACTGGATTTGCCGGCCGCTCAGTAGCCTTCACAAAAGAGGAGGCCGGTGTTGAGAAGCATGGATGGTTAGCTAGATTGGGCTGACTGGAGTGGCATGCTTCTGAATCTTTTCCATGTTCCATCAAGTCTGTGTGCACGTAAAAAAAATCGAAAGAAATTCTGGTGATCGTATATTGGTGTCGTGTAGTGTCTTGTGAAGCTATCGAGGCGCAGGAACGCAATCATAGTATGTGATCGAAGCACAATCTAGCGATCATCGGCTTTCCCCCCATATGTATCATACACAAGCTAGTCTCCAAGAAGTGTCCAAGTGCCATCGTCAGCAAAACTCCATCGCCTCTCTGCTCCTCCGGAGACCTCTTCAAGTGAACCATCAGCCCAGCAGCCAAAACTCCACGCTCATGCAACTTAAGAAGTATCCGTCCAGCCAAACACCTTCCTGTGCAGCCACACGCCCAATGCAAAGACAATGCCTGTCGTCGCTTCCACGCCTTCTAGCACAAACACACCCTTCCATCTGTGATCCACAGCCCCAATTTTCCGATGATGCAGTACAGGACACCATCTTCCAAACCTGATGCTTTTCATTGCAACCATCACCCCCCTCTACCCCCTCATCGTCGCCAAAAAAGCGTCCAGATCGTACTCCTCCTCATACTGCCGTTCATCCCACAGTTCCCCCAACTCATCCAAAAACCCCTTCTTCCCCTTCTCGCGCACCTCGCCCGTCGCATCCACGGCATCGTCTTCCGTCACGCCGTCCCTGTCCGCGGCGCCGGGGCCGGGCAGTGGTGGGGGGGCTTCGGGGTTCTCGGAGGAGGAGGAGCCGAAGTTGAAGAGGTCGAGGATCTGGTCGGTTTCCATGGTGCCGAGACCCGCGTTTTGCTGGTTGACGACGGTGGAGGCGATGTCGATTTTGAAGCGTTGGAGGCTGTGGCGGATGGCGTTAGTGGGGAGACTTTCGGACGGCGGGGCGTGCAACGGGGGCGATGAGGAGTGCTTGAGAAGTGGACAAGGTAGGTGACAGGAAAGAGAGAGTGTGTGTGGAAACTTACTTCAAGATTTTCTCCTCCAAAGTCCCCCTCGTAACGATCCGATAAACATTCACCGTCTTCTTCTGCCCCAACCGATGCGCGCGGTCCATAGCCTGCATGTCCTTCTGCGGATTCCAATCATGCTCGACGAAGATGACCGTATCCGCGCCCGTCAGATTCAGGCCCAGCCCGCCCACCGACGTCGTCAGCAGCAGCACGTCGTACGACGGATCGCTGTTGAACCGGTTGACGATGTCCTGACGCTTGGTCGCCTCGACAGAGCCGTCGAGGCGCAGGTACTGCACCGAGGGGAGGAGGGTGGTGAGCACATGGGATTGCACGAGGTCGAGCATCTCTTTCATCTGGCAGAAGATGAGCGCGCGGTGCGGGCTGACGGCCTGGTCGGCCGAGGGGATTTCGCTGGGGGAGGTGGAGCCGGCGACGCCGATGCCGCAGTCAACTAGCAGGTCCCGCAGGGCCATCAACTTGGGCGCGTGGACGGGGTCGCGGAGGCTGGTGTTTTTGGAGGCGAGGTATTGCTGGATGGCGGCGTACTGCTTGTGACCCTCTTTCATGACGAGCGCGGGCGAGTTGCAGAGTTTGCGCATGTATTGTAGGGCCTGGAAGATGTGCTGCTTGCTTTCTTTGTCCTCTTTGCCGGCCTTGTCAGCCAGGACCTTCGACTCTTTGCGCGTGAAGTCCTCGAAAAGCTTGCGTTGCAGATCGCTGAGGTCGCAGTAGTAATTTTGCAGGATCTTGGGCGGCAGGTCATCGAGGACCTCTTCTTTGAGACGACGAAGGAGGAATGGTAGCACTTGCTTATGCAGCGCCTCGATGGCGAGCGCGCCACGCTCTTGCTCTTTGGAGGAAGATTTGCTGAAGCGGGAGGCGGCAATTGGCTTCGCAAAGCGCTCTTGGAAGACCTTTTCTGAGCCGAGGAAGCCAGGCATGAGGAAGTCGAAGAGGGACCAGAGCTCCAGGACGTTATTCTGAATTGGAGTGCCAGAAAGGATGAGACGGTGGTTGCTGGCAAGATGTTTGACCGCGATGGTGGTCTTGGCTTTGGGATTCTTGATCAAGTGACCTTCATCCAGGACGCAGTAGTTCCAGTTGAGAGGCGCAAACACATCGTTATCGTTCCTGCAGATGTCATAGGAAGTGATGACAATGTCCGCTGTGTTGAAGTGAGAGCGAGTCTTGGCCCGTTCAGCGGGTGGACCAACATAGGCGACGGCCTTGAGGAAGGGTGCATAGGTTCTGATCTCTTGCTGCCAGTGACCGGACAGCGTAGGTGGACATACGATGAGGGATGGAAGAGGCCGGACGTCGGGTGAATGAGTCTTGGTGTATTCTTCTGCTCGCATGTGATGATCGCTGGCCACGATACACAGCGTCTGAAGAGTTTTGCCGAGACCCATATCGTCGCACAGAATGCCATGGAGATGATAGCGATTGAGAAAAGCGAGCCAGCTAACACCTTCCTGCTGGTAAGAACGGAGCTGGGCTTTGATGGCCACTGGGATCTCAAACGGCTCGACCTTGCGAGCATCGAGCATCTGCGCAATGAACTTGCGCTCGCGATCCCGTCCCTTGAGGAGCTCCTCGGACAAACCTGGTGGATCTGGAATACCCGCTTCCAAAGGCACCAGCTTGACCAGGTGTGCAAAGGTAGTAGTCGCGATGAGACGAACATCGCTGTCCGAATCACTCATACGACCGAGTACCGGGACGATCAGGAAGATAACATAAGGTAGGATATTGTCTTCCATGACATGGATTAGATGGTAAATGCACTCGATTGCTCCCTGTCGGCAGTGCACATCCAGCGCGTTGTTGACAGATGGCAGGACTCTCTCTACAAGCATAGTGATGCCTTGGACGGTCATCACACTGCAGATGGTTGCGAAACTTTTCGCCGCTGCATATCGTAGCACAGCAAGTTTCGACTGCAGAGCTTTAGCGATAAGAGGTAGGAGGTCGAGGACGAAAGGATGGAGGTCTGGGTGAAGCCTGGGGACCAATGCGCGTAAAGTAGACATGGCGTCGATAACTTCTTGACCGAATGTGTTATCTGGATCCGTGATGTTGCTAGGGAGAGTCTCCACTGAGAACGCTTTCTGGATTGGCCCTTCTATAAGGGTTCGCAGAATGGGCATCCGCTCGAACAGCTGGCCTCCAAAGTTTTGTACCAACTGTTCGAGCGCTTCTTTCGCCCCACGTCTTGTGATGCGCGCTGCTTTGGCATCCTGTTCGAAGCGAGCAGCATCTGGGTGGTCGCGCACATCCTCCTCCTTCTTGAGCGAGAGGATCCCGATCTCCAGACTGGCATTTGGATGAAATTCAGGCGTCTCTGCAGTCTCCATGCAGCAGAACTTGACGAGATTGCCGACGACCTTTTCGAGCACGACACGTTTGCCGACAGAAGCCATGTAGTCGACCAACACTGCGACGGCTGCAGCAGACCTCTTCTGAAGCTCGACGTTGTCCTCCCTCTTGATGCTGTCCATCATGCCTTTGATGGTTAGAGCTGGCTTCTTTGGGATGTCTCTCAGAGCGACGATCGCCGCAGCCGCAGCAGCTCGAATGCGGATGTCGCGCTGCTCTTTGACGGCCTTGGCTTCCTCGATGGCTCTCTGAACGTCTTCCCGCGTATCGGTCAGCTGCTTGAGCGAAGCCACTCGTTGCGCTGGGGTCAAGGACTTCTTTAGACGTTCGAAATCTGTACCAACGATCCGCTCGCTGTCGGCAATAGAGAATGCATACTGGCTAGCATTCTCATCACCCTGCACCACTACAGCAATGGCTGGCAGCTTCGAGGAGGGCACATGAGCGAAATCTTGGAAAGCGCTCAACAACAACTGACACTGGGCTCTGACAACCTGAAGGAAGCTAGTGAGGTCACCATAACATGTTGGCCGCTCTCCATCAACAATAGGGTGAAGGGCCGAGGCGAACTTGGCACCGAGTTCATCTGCGGAGCCTGTTTGGTGTGCAGCCTTAGCATACTCTTCGCAGATCATAGCTGTCGTCAACTGCGTGGACGAGTGTGAGGACCGTAGATGAGGCAGTATCTTCGGGCCGAAGGTGCTAGCCCTGTCCTGCGTCGGCCATAGAGCCATGACATGACCTAGCGCTTGCGCCGCATAGATCTTGGATCGTACCATCACTTCCACCCCTACCAAATCAGCATCGCCCTGCATCACGGGACCGTCGATGTTGTGACTCGACGAAGTGTTTGGAAGCTCTTTCTCTTTCTTGTCTGATTTGCGGCGTCTCTTAGGCGGGGGTTCTAGACCTATTGGTGGTGATGTCTTCCTTGGCGTATGACTATGAGCGGGTAGTGTGTATGTTTGACCAGAAGGCCGGATGAAGAGCGTAGGGTCCATTGGAATGGGATTGCGGGAGACTCCTATTGGATGCACAGTGAGCGTGACCAGTGGATCGATGTGTTCGCCAAATTCCTGAACAAGCTTGGATGACTCAGGCTTCTGAGACACGAGACGATCGACCATTGCTGTCCAGACTTGCAGAGATAGCTTGAGGACGCCTTCGGTCCGCTCCACAAGCAGATTTTGATATAATAGACGGAGAGCTTTGCCGTTGATCCAACCTTCAGTCTCTTCACTCGCCTCAAGGTCAATAAAGGTGAGTAGCGCACGGAGTACTGCGGACCTGACACTGGTGATGGTGTGTCGCAGGAAAGGGAAAAGACGTGGTACGAGCCGCCCAAGCTCTTGCTCCGGATCTTCGACTGCATTCCGCTTCATGGCATCGAGAACCTCGGGGAAGCTACACAACTTAGCTAGGAGATCCATGACCGAGCCCGTGCTTGCGCTAAGGTCATCGCTGAGATTCGAGAGGCAGTCCCAGACAATCTTGATAAGCTTGTTGATAGCCGCGGGACGCAGGTCGACGAACTCTTTGGCCACTGGTATCAGGGTTGCAGCGCTCACAGCTCGCACATCGTCGTCTCCGTCCCCGAGACCCTGCATGACCGCATCAAGTACGCCATCGAGTAGTTGAGGTTCCTGGAGGAGAAGATCGTTCCTGACAGCGACTAGATACCTCATGCCAAGCATGCCTCCATGAACTGCTTGCCATGCGCGATACTGCGGGTCTAGAGAATCCTGCATGACTAGCCGACGAAGAACACCAAAAACAGCTTTGACCGAGGACGCGGGTAGATATTGGAGGACGGCGCCAAGAGTCTGACCAGCAGTCTCTCGTATAGGTACTACGACGTTGTCCGATATGTAGTCGCCGAACCTGTCAAGCATGAAGACGCAGCATAGCCGACACGCCAGGTCATCCAGCCATCTTCGGTTGAGCAGGTCATTTTGTGCGCGAGTCTTGCCCCGCAAGCGACCAGCGCCTGCACCGTGAACTCGCACAACCTCGCGGAGACCCATCGCTGCGCCGTGTCTAATTTCCCAAGCGTGGTCGAATAGATCAACGGTGAGAAATTCGCAGAGTCGTTCGTACGGCCACTCAAGTCCTTGCTCTTCTGCCTCGGTCTGGAATGTTGATTTCTCTGGCATAGGGAGTCCCTTGAATTCAGATACCAGCTTGCTCTCGTCGTCTCCGTCCCGTCGCTCCAAGGAGAAGTAGTCTGGAGTATGGTTGCCGTCACTGTCTTCACGCTTGATCTCAGCCTTGATTGGGTAAGGCTGCGCACTGGCCGGAGTTTGAGGATAATCCATACTACCACGTCGTACGGACAAGTCAATGACGCGCACCTTGTTGGCCTGGTTCTTGAACTCCTTCTTGTTCTTACGCTTGAGCATGTTGAGCTGGCGCTTACTGAGGCCTGACTCTTCCTGAGGCGTAGTTGTATCGAGTGGAGACTGTGCTGCAAACCCCGCGGCAGACGGAATACTATCTGACCGCGACAGTGCTGTGTCAAGCCTGTGCATACCTGGAGTCGGTAGGGCAGGATATCTCGGAGCGGCGAAATCCTTGTCTGAGATCAGCTCCTCCTCAATGTACTCACCCCCGAGACCGAGACGGGCGGTTAACGTTCTCTTCTGGGCAGCCAGCCGCTCGGTCGGATCCATGCCGGCGAACTTGTAGTCATACTCCTTGCCAGCGCTGCCTAGAAGTGGCTTGCCCCTTTTCAGGATGGAGGCGACGTCCAGAGTTTCAAGCTGCAGCTGTTCTTCGACTGGAGGCAGCGCATCTTCATCCTCCTTTTTCACCGAGAAGCCGTTGGTGTCAGTCCCCGTGCCATTACTCTCAGGCTTGACAGGTTCGTCATCAGCGTTTGGGTCAAACTTCTCCGCATTCTCGACGATACCACCGATGGCCTTTGCGGCGGCGATGCGTGTGTCCCATGACTTCGACCTGAGGTAGGGGACAACGCGCGTAAGGAGGTTGAACAGTTCATCGGGATGTTGTTTCTGGACGTCGGCCAGCTGTTGTGCGGCAGTATTCCGGATGAGTTGTGTACTACCCGTTTCCAGAAGCCTGTCAACCGTCAGTATGGGCCGTGTGGACCACCTTGTGGAGGGATGACTCACGTGACCAAGCGATCTAGCCTAGCACCCGAAGTAGTTAGCGATGCCAAGAAAAACAGCGTTTGCCCTTATGGCTTGCATGCACGATGCTTGCCTTGCACACAACTCACCTGGACGCCATGATTATTCTCGGCCGTCACGGCACGACAGCAACGCGACGGCAGGATATTATATTACGAGTATCGGTGTTTCGTGGTAGGATCGTGAGCTCGGAAAATAGGAAGGCATCGGCAACACACGAGACACAAAAAGCAGCAGCCGTAAGATTCGTCACGCTCAAAGGAAACACGACATATAAGGAAAGAAGGGAAGGTTGATCCAATGAGAGGCGGGTTGGTCGGTTCGGGTGGGTGACCTTGGAACTTCGCAAAGCGCGACCGCCGCCTTATAACTTCCGCACGTCGACCGCGACCCTGGCTCTTGCCAAGGCGTTAGTGGTCGCGTTTCGGGGTTAGCGTGATGCAGAAATGAATGGCAGAAAATGTCAAACCCACAACACTTGACTTCACCACTCAGGGGACGCTTTTCATCACCACCGCTATCTCAATCTTATCGTGCGTTTGTCGAGAGCCGCATCGCCGAGGGCTACGTGAAGGGAATGTCCTTCAAGCGTTTGCCGAGGAGTTGAAGCTGTGAGCTGTTCGACATCTGCCTCTCTCACCTATCGGCCGTGTCACTCGCGTGGCACAGCCCACCGCCTGGGACTGAGAACAGATAGGCTTCATCAAGGCTGATAGTGCTTTACACTGAACGCGCTGCCGGTGAAGCCTTGAAAAGATTCTGCCTGCTCCTCTATCACCTGTTGCATTCTCATCATACTATTTGAAGGACATTCCTGGATACGTGTTCCGTATCTGTCCGCGCGACCGAAGGCTGAGTCAAATCAACCAGAGACATGAGACCGCGTCAGCTCGAGTTTACCAGTAGATTTTGACAGGTATTCGGTTTGTGAGTAGACATCTCTCAAAGTTTCAGAGAACGTCAACTGGTGTACATGGATAGGCAACCAAATGTGTCCAGATCAGGCTACAGCTGCCAGGCGCTCATCCTTGTTCCAATCCCTCGGTACCAATGACAAGTCACCTCCAGCGATCTCTGTATCTCATGACCGTCTCTCACTTCTGCCTCACTGTTGAGTCGTTTCAAGTCATCGTCACGCGTGAAAGTGTAGATCGGATTGAGGACAATGTGTCAATATGCGTCATCGACGCTCTTGAAGTTAGATATACTACATCTCCCCATGAACACACGAAACATAAAAAGCTTTCCAGCTCTAACAGAATCTAAAAAAAATAAAAACGTCCAAACCATCTACATTCAAGTCGTCTCTCTATCCGATCCCCTCGCCCACTCCCTCAGCACGTTCTTCTTGATCTTGCCCGTGCTCGTCTTCGGCAGCTCCCCCACCACCTCGACCTCCCTCGGCACCATGAACTTGCTGATGGCGCTCTGATGCTTGGCCCAATCGATGACATCCGGCCCCTTCAAATTCTTCCCCTGCTTGACGGTGATGAACGCTTTAGGCCGCTCACCCCAGTGCGAGTCCGGCACCGCGACGACGCCGGCCTCCAGGATGTCCGGGTGGGTCACCAGCATGGATTCGAGAGCGACGGAGGAGATGTTCTCGCCGCCTGCGCATGATCCGTCAGTACAAAATCAACGAACGTTCAGGCACGGCTTCTTCGGTCAAGTTACCACTCACCACTGATGATAATGTCCTTCGCCCGATCCAGAATCTGCACCGCCCCATCCGGATGCCACACCGCCAGATCCCCCGAATGGCTCACCCCGCCCGCGAACAGCTTCATCGTCGCGGCCGGATCCTTGTAATACCCCTTGGCGCAGATATTCCCCTGGAACACGATCTCGCCAATCTCCTTGCCGTCCCTCTCCACATTGACCAGCTCGCCCTCGGGCAGGTCCGGCTTGATGACGCGGACGGGCAGCGAGGTGACGAAGCCGTGGCCCTGCCGCGCCATGCGCGCGTACTTCTCCTTCTCTGGGAGCGTGTCCCAGACCGGCATGTGGTAGCCCTTGGTGATGGGGCCGTATGTCTCCGTCAAGCCATACACGTGCACCGGATGCAGGTTCAGGGCGGACATCTGCTCGAAGAGGTGGGCTGTTGGCGGGGACGCGGCGACAGTGACGCGGACGGGGGCGGGTAGGCGCTCGGCTTCTTTGGCGGCGCAGAGCAACGTGTTGACGGTCGGGGCGGCGTTGAAGTGGGTTATGGGTTCGGACTTGAGAAGTGCCCAGATGGCGGGGTAGTCGATTTTGCGGAGGCAGTAGTGCGTGCCGCGGACGGCGGTGACGGACCAGGGGAATGTCCAGCCTGTGAGTTGTGACTGTTAGAAGCTGGGGTGAAGGGGGTGGGGAGGGAGGCTTGGAGTACCTGTTGCGTGGAACATGGGAAGCGTCCAGAGATAGCCGCATCGTCCCGCATGGTAGTTCAGTCCGGACTCGATGACGTTGCCCAGCGCGGCGAGGTAGACGCTCCGATGCGTGTACTCGACGCCCTTTGGTCTCGCAGTAGTGCCGCTGGTGTATGCCAGTGCAATCACGCTTTCCTCGTCACTCGTTTGCGCTTCCAGCCCAGCCCAGTTCTGGTTGCCCTGCTCCTGGTCATACTTCAGTCCCTCCAGCACAGCCTCATCGAACGGCCCACACAGCTCGCCCTCAATAGCATCCGTATCGGTGTCGATGATGATGGGCACATGCGGCTTAGACTCGCGGAAGCCCTGCAGCAGCGACTCGAACTCAGCGTCGACGATGATGATATCCGCGTCGGAGTGCTCAAAGATATACGTGATGTCGTCCCTCTTGAGCCGGTAGTTCACAGCGACACTGACAGCGCCGGCTGCAGCAATGCCAAAGATCGACTCCAGGAACGCAGGCGTATTCGGACAGAGTATGCCGACTCTTTTGTATCCATGCTTCTTCAGGTAGTACGCCAGACCGCGCGCGCGATCCGCCGTCTCCTCATAGGATCTGCGCAGGACCTTGCCGTTCGCCGTGACATGGTATACTGCCTGCGCGTCGGGTTCGATTGCGGCTGCGCGCGGAAGGAAGAAGGTCGGTGAGAGGGTGTGGAAGTTATAGCGGTGGTTGAACTCGGTCGGCGCGTCAGCGGGTGCGTTCGAGGAGGATGACGGGATGAAATGAGCGGCGAGTTGCGCGAGGCGGGACTTGGACTTTGTGCCCGACGACATGGTTCTGGGATGTAAGACGCAACACTGCTGCACAGATCGGAAATATCACGACGCTCTGGACAATGGGAGATCAGCTATGCAGTGTCAAAGCACGGGTGGTTACAGTGTACAACACGCCAGATAGCCTAGGTACATGGCAGTCCGGGGCATTGCTCGACAGTGTGGGGAAACGGGGGCCAAGCTTCTCCAGCTCCCTTTTGGCCGAGCTTACCCGGTTAACAATCGCATACGTCCTAGCCAGCACGATGCTCGGTTATGTTTTGTGAAATGGTTAGGTTTGTACGTCAGTAGTCGCTGATCCTTTGTGATACAGAAAGCCGTGAAAGCAACAAGGGCCTCAAGTCGGTAAGGCCAATTAGAATAAATGCAGCAGCGATGCATGAAGTGCTCCCATCCACCCGCTGTCAATTTGGCTGAGAAACCTCCTTGACGAATCAAAGGAAGTACGAGTTGACATGATGAATCTTTTCGATTTTCGATGTCTCCGACATCTGCGCCGAACCCAACAACTACCTCCATGCTCCGGTTTGTTCTCCACCGACACTCTAGTATCCGTACTCGGCGAGCTGGCTCTTCACCTTCTCGTCCACGCTCGCGCTCTTGGTAGCCTCCGCAAGCTGCCTCCTCGCCACCTTCTTGCGCTCGTAGTAGGCAGCACCCTTCACCTTTCTCCTCTCCTCGAGTCTGTGAAGCGGACCTGTCAGCCAATGCCCTTCCATAAGATGACACCTGGTATTGATGGGTAATCCCAAGCAGAAGCGTGACGCACCTGGCAACCACATCCTGGTACTTCCAGCCGAACTCGTGGCCCAACCGGCCAACGGTGCAGTACTTGCGGCCAGGCTTCAACCTCAACACCCTAAGCGCTTGTGGGACGACCATGCGCTTCTTCTTGTCGTATGGTGGTGGAACACCCTCGAAGCACTTCAGGCGCTGAAGGGCTGCGGCGCCGCGAGCGGTCTTGTGGGGGATCATGCCGCGAACGGTCCGCCAGAACATCTTCGACGGGGCGCGGAAGTGGAAGGGGCCTTGATCCAGTCATCAGCCTCTACGCATTGAAGCGCGGGTTCTTGGGCCAGCTTGGCCCAGGGGTGTATGTTCGAGCTCACCTCCTCGTGTCGGGTTGAAGCGGGTCTGCTTGCGCATGAACGCCTGGTACTTCACTACAGTTCCGTCCACGTTAGCCTCCGTCTCCTGGGTTCTTCATAATTCTACGACGAGCGTCGTCTCGGCGTCGGTGTGCAGGTAATCGGACAGGTTTGACGTACGCTTCGCGCGGAAGAACTCTCCAGAGATGTTGAGAGCTTCGCATCGGACCACCACGATCTGCTGGCCGTTCAGTAGCTGCTTAGCTACCGTACTGGCCAGGCGACCAAGCAGATGTCCCTTGCCATCGATGACGATCTGTACAGTGAGGTGTTGTCAGCCAGTGCTGCTTGATGTTGTGGACACAGGCTGTGGTGGCGCGCAGCTGGGATCTGAACGTACGACTGGCTCGAAGCTCGACATCTTGCTCTGGTATGGTTAGTAGGGGGAACTGTGGGTGGAAGGAATGTCGTGTGGTGAGATTGCTTGTCGTCGTCTCAGTTGGTCACTCAGTGTGCTGTTCCATAATTCTCGGGGCCATCGGCGTGGGTGTGCCGGCCTCGCTAACCATGCGCTAAACTGTTCTGAGCTGAAGATATGTTCCGCAGAACCAACCCCAACCTCTCACTTCATGAAGCGAAGGAGCATCCAAGAACATTGTTGCGAGGTATCGCGTCTCTCATGGACTCAGAAATGATCCATCCGCGGAACATCAAACAAACATCGAGCAGATCGCGTCAGCCTGTGAGGGAACACGAATACCGGGCGGCCTACCTGACACTCTTGTCCTCTCGTTCGTCGCTTTCTCAACAGCGTGGCCATCTAGACACCACATCTGCAACAATCACAATTCGAACTCAACCACCTTTCCCAGGAGTACATCAGGCTACTGACACGCAGTCGCTACTTTTACTCTACATATCATCCACAGCCGGTTCTTCTCATCACAGTGTTCCTTCCTCAGACATACCGTCATGACTCTACCAATTCTCAAATGACCCAACATGCTATGGAAAACATCAAGACAGCAAACGCATAGAACGCTATCGACAGGAACAAGGACGAGTCAGAAATAAACAGTCTTCTCATCGCACGCACTTTCTACTACACAAAGTCATCTTCGGGTATCCACACACTCATCTCCCTTACAACTCTAGACAGGGGGGTCAAAACAGGCGAACAAGCACAACCAGCGACTCAGTAAGAGCACGATAACGATGGAGTATGCGCAAACGGACGGAGACGAGAAAGAGACTTGAAAATATGCTTCTTCTTGCAGAAACTGAAACCAAAGACCCAACCTGGTGCGCGCTCACAACACACACACTCCAGGAGCCCACGCTATGCACCATGTCATGCACATTCCACATAAACTTTCCCAGAATACCTCCACACCCGCCCACGGAACTTTTGCATCCCCGCTCCCTCCCCCCCTCCCCCTTCCCTGTCATCTCCCCAACCCACTCTTCAATCACCCACCCCCGTCCCTCCCCTCGTCCCTACACCACGGATGCTCCAAAACCTGGCTAATCGTCCACCTCTTCTCAACATCTCTATTCAGCATGCACCGTATCAGCTCGATGGAATGCTCGCTCATGATGTACGGCACGCGCAGGTCGTGGTCCATGATCTCGTCGATGCTGTAGAAGGGGTTCTCCTTGTAGACGATGGTGTAGAGCAAGATGCCGAGGGCCCAGACGTCCTGCTCCTTGCCGCGGTAGGACTGACCGCGGAGCACTTCGGGGGCGGCGTAGTCTGGACGACGCTTGTTAGTCTCACCCCTAACAACACGAAGAGGGCGAAAGGCGACAAGAATACGTGGTTCGTCGAGAGAAGCGGGGCTACAACTCACCGATCGTCCCCACGAAAACATCAAAAGGTCCGTTCTTGATATACGCCGCGCTCCCGAAATCCACCAACTTGACCGCGCCCTCCCCATCCAGAATGACATTCTCATCCTTAATATCCCTGTGCACGACCTTGGCCCGATTGTGCAAATGCCACACGGCCCTGGCCACCTGCCCAAAGATCTTGCGGCACTCGCCCTCATCCATGTTGACGCGGAGCTCGATGTAGTCGAACAGGTCCATGCCCGGCAGGCCGTGCGGCACCATCTCAATATAATAATTCACGTCGTCCTCGAAGAAGTCGCTCATCTCGACGATGTTGGGGTGCTTGAAGCCGTCGCGTCGCAGGTAGTCCAGCACGTGGATCTCCAGCGGCACGGTGCCGAGCCGGCGGTCGCGCGTCCACGTGTCGACGAGGATGCGCCGCTTCGTGACATACTTGATGACGACCTTCTTGGCCGCGGCCTTGCGGTAGCGGCACAGTTTGACCTGGCCGTAGGCGCCTTGGCCCATGTCTTCGAGCACGACGAAGTCGTTGATGCTCTTTTTCTGCGGCGGGTGGACGGTCGGGTCGATGGGGTGCGAGTATGGTTCGGGGGAGAGGTCGTAGGTGGAGTCGCTGGGGGTCGGGGAGGCGAGGGCGGCGGTGGAGGAGGCTTCCTTGAGCGAAGAGGTTAGGAGGGAGACAGGTGGGGTGCCGGGTTTTGCCTCTTCGATTTCCATTTCGTCGGGTTGGACTATGGCGACGGACTGGCCGGGAGAGGGTTGTTTTGGGGGTGTGCCGGGTCTTGAGACCAGCGGAGTCATTGGACCGACGCCGTGGTTGGCGGCGTGCAAGTGTCTTGAGTAGGTGATCCAGAGAGCGTAGACAACCTCCGCGGGCGGTGGCGGTATCTTCAGTTCACCATCGCCCTCCTTCTCTTCGATCACGTTTTCGTCATACTTGTTTGGTGACTTTTCACTCTTGACAACTCGCATCTGCACATCGACCATAATCTCCGCACCGTCTCGATGCCTCGCTTGAAGCCCGCTCGGATGTAGAAAGACTGATGCTGCATCTCCTCGACCTTCCCGCATAGCGAGCAGTGCCCTCGCCCGCCGGAAGCTGTGCTCTGGTATCACTATGCCATCAACAAGCTGCACGTTGTCTTCATCCGTCATGAGGTTCAGTATCCTGTCGAATTTTGGAATCAGTTCACTGATGTGCAGCCCATCGGGTTGTGCCTGGCCGAAGAGTGCAGAGGAGAAGACAGAATTGGAGCTCGTAATCGCGAGCGTGCTCGGAGATAGCACCATGATGCCAGCAATGTGCGGGAAGCTCGAGAGATGGAACGTCGACTGGCCAGACAGCTGCTCCATGGTGATAGGAATGCTGACGCTGTTCGAAGTACGCGCGGTGAAGGTCTTGAGGCGAGCAATCTCATCATAGTCCAACATGCCGGTATTCGTGCCAACCATCCTTGGTATAGCTGGTATCAGCCTCTGGACATCCATGCCTCTCCGCACTCGCTCGTTGGGCCAAATCGCTTCGGTTGCTCCCTCCGCACGGACAACGCATCCGACTTCGTCCACACTGAGGTACACTGCATCTTCAGCGATCTCCTCCACAACCCAGATCAGTCCGCCGCGCTTCTCCTTGACCCACAAACTCGCAGACCCGACCGCCCCGTTCCGTTTCTGGATGGGAACGACATCTCCACATAGCAGAACACCCCTCGACTTGTGCGGCGTATGATTGAGTGTGCCTTTGCTCTTCGCTGCAGCGATACTCGACCCAGCTCCGTCGTCAGACTGTGCCCTCCTTTTCACCGCGCTCTGCCTCGAAGGAGGTTTGCTTAACAATCGAGCTGTGACACCGTTACCCATCGCCAATGAAGTCGAGGGATTTGGACTGGTGCGCTGACTTTGAGTTTGGCTTATCTTGGACTTGGGCGCATCCGGATCAGAGTCTGGATTCCTCAATTTCTCTTCCAGCCACTTCCTCCGCTCCTCCCGCACCACCTCTAAGATACCGATCTTACGCACTTCTGCTCGCGTAACTCCGAAGACAAGACACGCGAGGTCGTTGGCCGCTGTGATGGTCCACGGTGCTTCCGCTTCGGTGGTAAATATGGCTTGAGCAGCTGGTGTCCACCGACTTCCATGTCCGTGGGGTGCGGCTGTGCCTACGTGAGGAACTGAAACAGGTGGTACAACTGGTGATACGGTGGGAATGGTTGCTGGTGAGATTAAGTGCGAGGAGGGTGCGTTGTCGCCCACTTGGTATGGCTTGGCTAGTGCATCCGTGAGCTTGTTCCGGATCGACAGAGGCGCGACATCCGTGTAAGTTCGCTTCAAAGCTGCTCTTGTAGGTTGCGTAGGCGATATTTTTGTGACGGACTCATGCGAAATTACACTTGCCCTACGTAATTGTTCATCGAGTTCGTGTTGTGCGTCGTCCGCTCCAAGCACAGGCGACTTCGCCAATGCTTCGTTCACAGGCGACTCAGAGATGATCATGCTCTCCGGACTTTCTGCTCGCGGCATGAAGCTCTTCTCGAATATGTTGTCTCCAGAAATCTCTGCAGGTCCCGTGAGGGGAGCAGGTACTCCTAGCCCATGCGCCTGATATGCGTCATGTCCAATGAGTTGCGCTCGTGCCAGAAGTTCCATCATACTCTGCAACTCCTGGTCCCCGCTCAGTTTCGCTTGCGCATTGGCAATGCCAGGATTGCTTGCTGCCCATCCTAGTTTGTCCCGCATAAAGTCTATCGAACGCCTGAGAATGTTTTGTCTGTTGTGTATGAACTCCTCCGACTGGTGAGCGAATGAAAAGGAATGCAACGACTCGGACGGGAAGCGGCTCAGATCCTCGCTGAAGTTGAATGGAGGTGACATAGGACCATGCGGAAAGGCGGGAGAAGAGTGTTGCTGAGGGGGGAGACACAACGAGGTCGCTCGCGGTGTTGTGGAAGGCGTCATCCGCGAGGTAGGCTGCTGCCGTATACGCCGCAGGCCGGACGCACCCAATCCATGCTCATGTTCTGGTATGATGGCCGATCTGCAGGGAGAGCATGCTTGTCAGCTCAGTGCGCTGGTGAAGCACGACCGCCTTCTGCAGTCCCAAGCTCATCCTTCCCCCATCCCAAGAAAGTTGAGTATAACCCACCCCGACATGTTATCATTGTCCAGCGCGGAACCCGCATCAAATGAATGTCGTATGCGTCCCGAGTCTCTGCTTAGGGCGGCTACCGAGAGGAGGTTAGGAGAGCTCTTATTCTTGGAGAACCTGAGTTCACTAAGAGAGGGTGGCTCCGGCGGGGGTTGGATTGTGGGGTGTGTGCGTTGATCGGAGGAGCCTGGTCACAAGAATGTTAGTGCAACGGTACATAGGTACGTAGGCGCAAGGCCATGCGTCTCGTCCGCGGCACGCGGGCACGAGCCCGGACGAGACGGCAAGCGGAGGCTGCCACAGACATGACCGAGAGACTCGACAGCGATGTGGCAGCTTTGTGCCAGGGCTAACCGGGTATTTTGAGTGTCTCAGTGCGGAGCCTGAGGTTCAACGGCTTGCCTCGAGCCGTTCAATGCGGGGCGGCGGCTGTCGAGAAAAATGACGGCAGGGTGCATAAAGTGTTCAAGGAACAAAGCATGCATACTGTGAGGTTTTTGGAGTAGGAGAGATACTCACCATGGTCATCTGGCGTGCTCATCACCCTCAATGGCTGACTCGGGCCAGCGACGGAGGTAATGGGCTTATCTCACTTCAGGCTGACCGCAGAAAACAACGGCGATGTGCTGCTGATGCGCGTCACCAAGACGTGAGTAGGACTGTCCCGTATATAAAATAGAGACGTGGAGGTGAGATGCTCGAGGCAGTGCTCAGTAGGGCGTCGACAGCGGTGGCCGTGAGGGACTGGCAAACAACTGTGTGCAACGAAGATTGTTGAGCGGGAAGCACGGCGATAGGCGCGGCGATGTAGGTCGATTGGCGGCTTGCGGCTGGTCTTGCTTGCAACCGATTTTCGAGGGTGGGCAAAAAGGCAAGGTATTCACTAGACAGCAGTCACTGCACTCTCACGGAAGCTCTGAGGGGTGTCAACAGACAAAAAGTGCAGCAGCCGCTTTCCCACCTCGCTCGATACACAAGTGGAGAAGTCTCAAAACTAATGGGCCTAGCGTCGACCGGTGCTAGTGTGTCAGTTGCCATTTAACAAGACCCTGCACTTCCGCGAGTCGGAGCAGGCCTTTTCTCCGGCACCATAGGTATCACGCTCTGCACAGTACGCAGGCCAGTAGCTCTAACCGGTGTAGGAAAGCTCCAGCACACATATGCGGACCATGTCTGTGGGCGAATGCAGCAGAAAGCCATGAGCATCAGTCGCATGTTTGCCGCATGCACGACTCAGTAGGTAGATGCCCCTCCAGTTCTGTCAGACGATAGTCCTCTGGAATCTGGGGGACACGTGCCACAGTCCGCACGAAGCCAATCACGACCATGTGGGCCACGCTGTGCATCTGGGCCATCCATACTCTGTGATACTGGATCCTCATCCTTGGGTTTGAGTCGCGTGAGCGTTTCCACTCTTACTAAACTCTTGCTCTTGGTACCCTCCACAATGCGGGGGGCCGGATCAAGTAGGCCTTGATCTGTGTCCCTTGCGAACAGACGGCGCCCGAAAATCGTTCTATCGACCTCAAGTATTGCTCGAAACTCTGTCTTCTTCAGCGCTGCCTCAACTCCCCCCTGTGCTCTGTCCAAAAGTTCCAGCACGTCCTGTGCATCCCCACTCGCTCGAGCCACCACTCCCCAAACGCGTCCAACACGTCCCCTTCACCTTTCACAACCCTTTCCTCCCTCTTCAGCCCGCAAAGCCCGCATGGTCTCCGACTCGGGACGGCTCCTTCCGTCTCCTTTGCCGTCCTGACTGGTATGGTCTCCTGTATCTCCGGCACCGCCGCTAGGTCCGCGCTCTTCACGGCCGCAACCGCAGATCTCAGCTTGCCGATCTGCTCCTTCCATGCTCTCACCACATCTGCCGCTTCTCTGTCCTCCTTCGCAGCCTCTGCTTTGTCGACCCCAGCGAGCTTCATCCCGCCACTCCGCCCACCAGCCGAAGCGGCGGAGATCTTCATTGATTGAGAGAGGTAAGTATCGCGTTTCCAGCGCAACCTGCGGCCGGCTATGATGCGCGCTAAGACTGTTGCGAGAGCGAGGTAGCCGCGCAGGAACTCAATGGTGGATGCATCGGAGAGGATGCGGTTCTTTAGACTGTGTGACTGGCTTGAGAGCGGGTGCAACAGCTGTTTCTGCGCCGAAGAGAAGATTGGCGGGAACAGCGAGAGGAGGATGGAGGGTGGTGGGATGTTGGTTGGAGGAAGTTCGTCAGGCGAAGGCTCCGCTCGCGGTTGTTGACTCAACGTAAGTGTATTTTGGCTCTCCGGTGGCGCGGCATCATCGATGTATTGGGCTGGAGTGTTTGATTCGACAAAGTCGTCCCATGCATCGTCATCTTTGATCAGAGCTAGAAAATCATTTGGACGTCCAGGTTTCGACGATGTCTTCTGGGACTGCGGCTTCACTGTAGACGCATTTGGCTGCGATGCCGGTTTCGACCTGGTCTTCGCGGGACTTTGCTGTGCCGACCGCTGCGTCGATCTGGCGCTGGTGGGTGAGCCCCTGGCAGGCTCGGGGGCCTTTCTTGCAGGTGAATTCGCTGTGGATACTACCCCCAACTCCTCGATTCCAAGAAGGTCTGAGGAGTAGTGGTCCAGTCTCATGCTTTGAAGAGCATGACCGGCATTGGGTACATCGAAAGGCTGCGCTGTACTGTGCGCAGTTGCTTCCCCTACTTCAAAGTCGCCAAAGTCATCATCTTCTTCGGCGACATCAAGCTTTCCAAGCTCTTCCTCTACGTCAAAAAGGACGTTTGGATCGCGCGTGACAGCGAATTTGTTCGCCAAAAGTCTACTACCTGTCATGTCCGGGGAATGATGGCTGGCGTTATCCGCTACTTGCGATGAAATGTTTTCAAAAAGAAGATCAACTGGCGGCGCATGCTGCGCAGCTCCAACCAAGCCATGGTCTGCAACTGGCGGGTGAGTAGAGGAAGTATTAGTCCATTCGTTCGCTCGAGAGGCTGCACCTATCGGGGCAGATCCAATAGCTGTGGCTGATGCATCCTCGAAGTCGCCCCAGTCATCGTCATTGCGATCTTCTGATGAGCTTTCGTGTGCCCATACAAGATTCCGAGCAGAGTTTGTAGCAAGCCCAGGTACTACCGTACGCGAGGTAGCTGGCTTCTGTTCAGCAAGCGGCCCCGCCTCCTTGTCTAATGTAGTCAAATCATCGAAGAATGAACAGCGTTGTGCGGTCGGAGCAGCTGATCTAGTGACCGATGTCGAAGGCTGGTTGTAAAAGATGTCAAACTCTGCGAGGTCTTGATGTGGAGACATGGCGTGGAGGAAGACATGATCGAGAGCACGCGTTGTCTTCCGCTTGAAGCCGAAGCTACGAGTAGTTTAGCGCCGGGAGTGCGATCTGGTGCGACAACGGCGAGATCTCGGCTCGTCTTCTTTTCGAAGGCATGTGGGGGGCATCTCTATCGGACCGACACCTTTGCAGTTTGACCTGCAACACAAATTTCGCAACAACCGCCTCTCCCGCTCGTCTCGTAGAGAGTTCACTGTTAACAAAACATGGACGTTAATCGCGGAGACGAGCTGTACGTAGATCTTCACGATTTGCGCTGACTTCGGGAGAACCGCTGCGACTCTTCGAGTCAGACACTGGGTCCGGCCCACCCTTCATCGCCTGGGCCTAATTTACGACCCCACAACAAGCACTTTTTCCAAGTCGGTCCCGTCGAGTTCCAGTTCACGATTGACGAGACAGTGTTTGGCATGCTCGAGCGCGTGTTCTAGAACCAAATCCTCCTGCGGCATGGAATCAACCACTCCTCCTGCGGCAGTGACCTGGCTAGCTGGTCACACGCGCAGAAGACTTTGTCTCTGACCCGCTCGTCATCAGGGTGATATGGACGGAATCCAAGCTCGTTTTCCACGTCCAGCTGATCCGCCACATGCACTGGCTTAGGGAATCATTGTTTCCGACGCGACGGTGTTCCGCACATGGATAAAGGCGACCTCCTGGATGTCATTGACGCCTTTGTACGGTGGTGCTCCACAGACTCCTCTGCTGGTGTCTCGTTCCTCTGAAAATTCTCGAGGAAGGAGGCATGTTGCTGTTCATTTGATCCCCTGAACTGCCAATGTCGTCCTGAGTTTCTTCGCGGTTGAGGCATACATTCCATGGTTATCTTTCTTTTGCCAAGTTGAGAGAGAGACTAAAGTCTAGCGGAGCTGAACTTGTTACATCTACGTTCCTTCTCGGATTATGGGAACTCTCGCGAAACGGCTCAATCTTCGCACCTTCCGCTTCACTCGTGTCGCATATAGAACCTAATTCCGGGAGCGGTCAGTCGAGTGGAGAGGCACGAGGTTCTTTCACCAGTATATGCAAGATGAGTACGTATCAGATGTGTGACAAGTGTCACATGTGTAGACATTTCACGGGTTTGACGCGCCCGCTTCTTAAACACGGGGATTTGTTTTCCATCAGAGAGGTATGACAGGCCGAACGATAAACTGAAATCACCGGCATGCTCTAGGAAACAAGTATATCTACTCACGTGTCTACCGGATCCCCTCCTTGTTTCCAAGGCGTCCATGTCGAGAGCAAGACGGGAACAAGGGCGATGGTTGAACAGCTCTGCGGTAGAAGCGTTGAAGTTTACCAGTGGTTGCAAGTCTTGGATTGAACTTGCGAGGTGACTGTGCTACCCCGTGAGGTATTTCGGAGGTGACTCGATGCATACGTCATCTCAACGTGCGCTTGGTGTTCCATTCCGACTCCTCTCAGTCATATGAGCGAGACACATCTGGCAACTGGCATGTTCTCTTCCCCAGATCTCTTTCCGACGTTGCATAGAGTGTCATGGCTGGGCATCTGATTGAGAGACTGCAGGAATCTGTGAGAGCGGTGGGTTACATTCCATTTCATCTAAGATCCTATATAGAAGGACGAGGCGCAATGACAAAAAGGTCAAAGCCAACTACGATCATTGTTCGTTCAAATTACAGACCCGTTCAAGACACGTCGATAAGACCGACGCGCTGGTAGTCCACCTTCGCACTTATGTGCCATCTTCAAGGAACCAATCAGGTGTAGATGTGGCCCAAACGGCAAGGATAGCCTTCCACAGCATACGTGAACCTACTGCATTTTCATTTGCGATATTGCTGCCAATACTGAATTTCTGTACAATTGGTGTAAGCACGTTGAATGGCAAGCACCGTCCCGGATGTCGCGTTTTGGTCTCTTACCGGGACGCCCCGTAAGAGCCAAATGGACAGGAATGGAAACCGAGCCCATACGTTTTTCACTTCCAGTATCATTCATGTTGAAGACCATGACTGTCATTCCTCAACTGTTCCTTTCTTTTTGAGGAACACCATTGACATCGACAGAGTGTCCGGGAACCAACAATCAACTGAAGGCTGTGAGCTTCATCCCCAGTCCACGAAGGGGGCACTTACCGCAGCTTCTTTTGCCGGGACCAGACCACCTGACCATGGATCGAAGAGGGTGTATACAGGAAGCCGACAGGTGCGGACTTGAAGCCATGATATGTCTTCAACTTCGCCAGTGGACTCGGTTCCTCAAGCTGGTACACGGACAGAATCTTGTATGCGAAGTCGTAG
>JAKLMF010000449.1:0-15833 GCA_022813555.1 Botryosphaeria agaves | reverse complement strand
CTGCAACGATACGACAATTTTGGGATCAAACTCTCGACGTTCTACGAGGTAGTTCCATGAGGTACAGGACAGACCAACGGTATGAAGGCATTCGCATTTCCGCACGTTCGGGGGGCCAAAGAAGATTGGCGGTAGCACAGAAACTCGGCGAGGGGCTGTGTCTGCCTTGCTCTATCCCACTAGAGTTAGACTCATTGTAACGTTGACAGATTCATGAGCATGTCCCTCCGAGCGTTCAGTATCACCTAAATATGTTGCATTGCCTTACATATTATTTGAAGGTCATTGTAAATCTTGCGCCGTCGGCAGTAGACGCAGCTCCCTAACGCGCAGAGCTGCTCATTTATATGACCATCCATCACTTTCTCTTGCTCTTATGTTGTTTCTCTTCATAGTTTCGGCACTACGATCACAAGGTATGATCAAGGGGCCACTGGCATACCAGCACCACCTCCGATCCAACCTATTCCAACTGTGGCAGAACTTTCGCTCCACCCGTACTTGGGAGCCACAACTGCGACCAAACCAAATACGAGACCAGCATCAACAGCAAGCATCAGCCTGCGTCCTGCACCGCAAAACAACCTACCACAGAACACAGATGAACCTATTCGTATATCCGAGAGCACCGGTGCTATGCTCAATTCTTTGTCCTGCCTCAACGATCTCAATTGCTACTCTCCTTTGATGTGGTTTGCGCGAGACCACTCGCTCGGCGGATCACCGGCTCTTACCGAGTCCCAGCGGGGAAACGTGGCCGGCCAGGGTCCAGCTGTTTCACCTGCGAGATGACGTTAGAACTTCCACCTGCCTGTGACCCCCCTCCCCAAACCTGATTACGACGCGTAGTCACGGACCTAGGTGACATTCCAGTGCCCAGTGCTATATAAACCACTCAGCCCTGTAACTTCCAAACGCTCCCAGCAGCTCACAGCGACAGCAACCCGCAAGCCAAAGATAAAGCATATCTCGACTTCCGTACAAACCCTTACCAATCCACAACCCCACCATCAAGATGCCCTTCGAGAGCGGCCCCCCAACCTTCCCCCTCCTCTTCACGATCGACGGCTCCGCGCGCCACGAAATCCTGCTCGTCAGCTCCTCGACCTCTCTCTCCGACTTGACGTCCCAGATCACCGGCACTGTCACCAGCAGCCCGAACTGCGAGGAGTTCATGTCTAAGTACAGCAAGAAGGGGGAGCAGAAGGTGACGGAGATGAAGGTGCGCTGGTCCTCGCAGGGCCGGGACACCAAGATCTTCCCCGCCAGCACGATTGTTACGCAGGACAACTGTGAGGCTGTGCTCAAGATGATTGAGGCGGGGGGTGTGGGCAAGGATGTGCTGGATGTTAAGGTTCAGACTGTTGGGGAGGAGGGGGAGGGGCAGCAGCAGCAGCAGTAGGTGGGATTTCTCTACTTGCGTTCGAGAAGGGGGAGGCTGATGTATGGTGTCGATAGGCTGCCAGATCGGTCGAAGTAACGGATGCAATGTCTAGGAGATGATTCGGTGCATGGCTTATTAATACCCTGTTACTAGATGATTGGATAGGTTGGATTATGATCGATTACTATACCCTCTTCCGAAGACTGTCTTGCTCCTTGCATGTGATGATGTTCATTGCTGGTATCTTTTGGACCTGACAGCCATCCTTCCATGTCCCGTACAAGAATGGAAAGCAGCAAGACATATGGCGGAGAGCTACGTGTCTTGATGGATGTCACTATCAGTATCCTTTGGCTTGTTGTTCCTAGCAGGCTCAGATTCGTCCCACTCCAGTCCTTCCATTTCCGTAACTCGAGCATTGTATTCGGAGCCAACGAGTCATGCTGCATGATCACGTCTCTCAACGAGAGCTATGTATACATTGTTCGAACGTGCCGGAACGGATCATCGAGTATCGACTCGACATGTTCAGCGCTCATCACAATGACCATTGTAAGACATCATACAAAGAACCAACGTGGTACGAGAGTACTATCCTTTGTCCTCATTGGAGACCGCAAAGACTAAGTGTCTTGTAGACAATAGCCATTGTGACTCGTCCTTTGTCCGCCTCGTGGTTCGAAACATTATACAGACTTCCCTAAACATAGCTCAACCGTCACTATATAAGTCCTCGATCTCCCTGCTATCCACCGGCATCAGCATCATCAAGTTCAGTGATTAGCAACAGACTTCGGTGATACACGTACTACAAAACTTTCTCGCTCCAGCTCAACTCAGACATTACTACGCTTTCAAGATGTCTGCGATCCACACTCTTCTCAACAAGAACAGCAAGCAGCTAGCTGCTTACCAACACCAACACACAACCCAACAGAGCACTTTCAACATGGTGCCCACCCTCCTTGAGCACAGCGAGAAGGTCAGTACGTCCACCTCACCGAAGTCTGCTAACACACTAGGCACTCTACCCATGGCGGCATTCGCAACCACGACGGCGAGATACACGTGGTGGGACTGGGAGCTGACGTCCTTGATAGAAGAAGAGAAGGCGAAGGCGATGAAGAAGGCGAACAAGCGTCAGAAGCGGAACCACACTGCTGACGCTGCTCTGATCAACACCACAAACTCTTCGTCTATCCCCTCCCCGATCCAGTACGACAATCTGTCCTCGCAGGACAGCAGCGCCACCGAAGACGGCCCATGGAGCGAGGAGGACCTAGGCGAATGCGGCCACGCAGGATGTGGGCGAACAGGTACGTGTCTGTTCTCCAGCAGCAACGACAGCGATAACAGCACCAGCAGCAGCAGCGACGCCTCTCCAGCACCCACCGTCAACGCCACTCCTGCGGCGACACCACCGCTCTCAGAGGTAAGTCCCCCGGAGCCAATCCAGCGCTGCACCCGCTGCAAGAAGCTCCTCCCCCTCCCCGCCTTCACCCCAATCACCCGCAAGCCCAGCCCCAGCAGCGCGAACCCCTACCTCCGCTGCTGTACCCCCTGCCGTGCAGGCATCAACCAGGCCCACCGGCTCAAGAAAGCCGCGCTTCCATCTAAGGACTCCGCGACCGTGGTCCCTTCCATGGTGGCACAAGCCACGAGGCCAGCCCCAGCGACCAACGACGCGTACCTGTCCGGCACGAAGACATGCACCGGCTGCGGCAAGAGCAAGCCTCTGACAGACTTCGTCCCGCAGAGCACCACCCTGAGGACACAGATCCTGCGGCCGGGGCGAGGGGAGCTGAACAAGCAGTGTCGGCGCTGCAACGACCTGCGACAGGCGTCGTTGCTGCGGCGGAAGGCGGCGAAGGAGGAGGGTGAACGTGAGATAGCAGAGGCGGTGCCGGCAGAGCCCGCACATGCACCGCCTACGCCCTCCACCTTCACATTCACTGCCCCCACCGCGGCGAGCAAGCGCTGCCCCTCCTGCGCCACTGTCCAGCCGGTCTCCGCCTTTCCGATGATCCCGCCTGGTTTGGCCCAGGCATGGATGGCGGCGTGCTGCTTCCGCTGCACCGGGTCCCAGCCGCGCGACGTGCATGAACAGACCGTGCAGGAGAATGAGCCCACGCCATCACTCGCCTCCGAGGCTGCATCCACGGCTGCATGCACCCCCTCGCCATCGCTTTCACCCGCGCCCTCACCCGCGCCATCCCCATCCCCCTCATTCTCCCCCTTACCTTCCCCCGCCCCCCTCACATGCACCCGCTGCCACCACCACCTCCCCCCCTCCCACTTCATCACCAAGTATGCCAGCAAAGCCGGCGCGCTGACCAAGACGTGCCGCGCGTGCCGGAAGGCGGTCGCGCAGCGGCGCCAGGCGGCCAGGGAGAAGCGCTGGGAGGGCGAGGAGCGGAAGACGGCGGGGGAGAAGATGAGGGTGCGGAATGAGGCGGCGAGGGTGGTGATGGGGGTGAGGAAGAGGGTTTGGGAGGGGTGAGGGGGAGGTATGTTGAGTTCTTCGTCTTTTGGGTGGTGGGGAGTGCTGATCACAAGGTAAGTGAGTTTTTGTCTTTTTTGGGGGTTGGTTTTCATTTGAGTGTTTTAGGTTTGGTCTGTTCTGTTTTTCTGCTTGCTGCTTCTGCTGTTGGGAAGGGCGGGAAGTAGTGTTTAATGGGGTGAGATCCTGCGAGTGATTCGGTCGGCAGTTAATGGAGTGTGGAGTTCTCGAGTTTCAGGCTTGAGCTCCTGTCATGCGAGACATACAGGTAGTTGTAGACAGGCAGAGAACCAAAAAGGGAGACAAAAAGAAAAGGTCAGTTAGTTAACCCAACCCAGTTTTCAAACCATAACACGTGATGAACTGTTTGTGATGCGTGAAGTGATTTTACATTTGACTTACACACATCATTTGCTTTACGATGGGATGTTACTGCGGCACAATTGACCGCAGCACTATAGCTACAGGACACATGACTGAAAAGGTAAATGCGGAGGGTAAGTCGGTGCAAGAGCGGGGTGTTCAGGCCATCTCTGTCAAGAAGACGCCTGCAAGAAAAGCCAAGACAACAACAAAGGAGAAGAGAAAAGAAAGGCTCCAGAGCATGCAATCGGCTCCAAACAATGCAAACAAGAAAGAAATGCTGTACAGAAACAAACAAGGGGGGGAGGGAAAGCGGGTTGCAAGGAGGTGGCGAGCGAAAGCCTCGAGCGCGACCCTGCCTCTGCAACTTCGCAGCCGCAAAAGCTGGCCGTCGCGAGAAGACCAAGATCTACGCACCCCACCCGAACCAAACCCAAGCACAGAAAACGCAGAGAAAGATCAGGACGGCCCACCCCGTCCAGTCCACAAGCTATGCAGCCGCGGCGGCTTTGTTGCCATTGCGCTGGCCCGCACCGGGCGGAGCATTAACCGCCGCGCCATGCTTCCCCTGAGTGCCTCCCGCATAGTTGCCATTGACGTTGGCGACCGGGTGAGGAGCAGGCGGGACCGGCGCCGGCAGGTCGTCGTACTCGTCCTCGTAGTACTCATCGCCCGGATTGTCCAAGTGCTGGTTGCCGTCCAGCGGTTGGTCGTAGCGCTGCGCCGGCGCCGCAGCCTGCGCCTGCTGCCCGGCATTCGCGTTGTTCTTGGCATTTGTCTTCCCGCTCTTCTTCCCCTTCCTGCCCTTCATCTTCGCCTTCTCCAACAGGCGCCTCTTCTCGGCCAAGCGCTTCCGCTCCTTCCGGTCCTTGATCTCGTACTGGCGGATCAGCGCTTCCGGTGGGTGGCCGAAGATGGCTTCGTACTCGCAGAACTCGCAGATCCAGATCTCGTCGCGGCTGGGTGGGTGGTGGAAGTTGTTGTACTCTTGCTGCAGTCGGCGCTGGCGAGCGGCCAGGGCGTACTCTCTGCCTGGACGACGCGGTCGAGTCTTCTTCGTTTGTGGAGGAGGCTGCTGACCAGGTTGTTGTGGGTGTGGGGGTGGCATTGAGGTGCCGTGATGTACTCCGTTGATGTTAGAATTCGTCTGTGTGCCTTGTGCTCGGCGGGTACCGGGTGGTTGAGGTGCGTAAGAATTAGGTGGCATTGTGGGTGGCAAGGGGGAAGGTGTGGCGGTCGGTCCGTTCTGCCCAGGCCAAACCATTTTGTTGGAGGAATCCGATTCACAAGTGAAAGTGAACTGAGAGTTCTTGGGAGTTGACTTGGCGGCCTCCTGCTGAATCAGACTGACGTTCTCGTTACCCTTTTGTGGCGTCGCTGGGCCTTGCTCAGCTGCATTAGCAATAGCTGCAGAGATGATGCCTTGATCCGGGTGAGGTCCTGAGAGGAGCGTTAGCAGATCCGACGAGGTGTGAGTCATGAGTTTCATGCCTTTGCTGCTTGGACTGCTCCAGTCACGCCGTGCCTTCACAGGGCTCGAGTATGCGTTCAGTCCGTTTGTAGAAGCACCCAATGGCCGTCGCTCCATCGAACCACGTCCAGATTTTCCGAAGCGACCTCTACCTGCACCAGAGATGCCCGTACCCGATCCCGCTGCTGACACGGCTGACGATCCGGTACCGTAGTACTGCCCAGCCCCATTGCCAACAACATCATCAACTAGTGATCCATCGCCTGTGTGAGAAGATATGCCCATACTCGCCATCTCCGCAGAAAGATTAGTGTGGTGCCCGCCTGAGCCGCCAGAGTTCGGTATCTTCCGCTTCTTCTTGTTGTTCGTGTTCTCGAAAGATTCATACCCATCTGCCGATGAAGCTGTTGAACCTGGCGGTGGAGGCTTCGAAAACCCTGAGGGTGGTGCACCAGATGCCTTCGCCCCTAGCAAATTCCTCGTGTACTGAAGTAGACTCGGGGAGTTCTGCTGCATCAGAGCGGCTCGGTCGTCCTCATCCTCACTCTCCAGCTCCGAGTGGTCTGCGCCACAACTGCAAGTATGATCGTTATCACCGCGCTGCTGGCGGCTTGACACAGCAGGTGTCCTGTCCACTTGGCCGTACGGGAAGCTGAAGAGTGGAGTGGAGGTTGAAGGCGCCGGCGGATATATTATGGAGTCTGCTTGCTCGGGAGACAGCCGTGAACGCAGACGTCGCTTCGGTAGAGGGCGAATCGGTCGGTCTGGATACATGGGCGAAATTGTATCCGGCGAGTGTCGAAGTGGTGAGGAGTGGTTCCATTCATATCCTGTCCAAGCAAGCACCTTTGTCAGTATATAGCTGATGAAGTGAGCCGCGTAATGTATCGCGAGCCGCGAGATACTCAGTAGCGACATCGAAATGGTTGGTAGTTGCAAACGAGTATCGTCGCTTGTGGAGTTAGAGGTCGAGGAACAACGAACCGGCTGTAGCTGTTGCCATATCCGTACACGGCGTGGTCTATGACTGTTGTAGCACAGTGCTCCAACGGTGAACGCGGCGTTGTCTGTATGAACAAATATTCAGTTCTATCGGTCTCTGGAGATGCCACCCTAGTGTTAGCGTCATCCGTTCCCATCCTCGGTCTGGCAAAGACGTCCAACTCCATACTGACAGTGTACGTAGTCAAACAAGAGGCTCTGTACGGTGCGATGGGGGACAGTTGTGAGCGGATGAGCAACTAACGGTGTTCTGCCGCTGTCGGACTGGGTGGACTGCAGAGGTTCGAAGGAAGTGGAAATGCACGGGCTGATGAATAATCCCTGTCAAGCAAGCATATGCTGATGAGCTGGCCCGCCTTCCAACGGTTCGCCGAGGAAGATGCTGTGACTTCCGCTGTCCCTTGCAGTGCAGTAACACGATCAGTGAAGTTGCAACAGTCACACAGTTTTTATACACAGGACTCGCCGGTCCGCTTAACACGTCGTGGCATACATGTACCTGCTTTTTCTGAGAACCCTTTGTGGACTCGAGAGGACCCTTCGCTCTAGCCGGTTGAAGATCCTTAGTAATCGCAGGCGAAGCGGCAGAAATTTCGATGCACGTCAGTGGGCAACGCCTCCACGTGGATGTACCACTATTTGTTCGCGTTGGAGTCTGCTACTTCGGGCTTTAAGCAGAGAGCCCAAGTCGATGTTGAAAGCAATCAAACTACGAAACATCCTCAAACCACCCCTTTTCAGAATGCACACCTCAGTCGTTGGAAGCCTGAATTGAGCAAATTGCCACAGCTACATATGCCGCAAGAACGAGCAGAGTATCTCCAAGAAAGCAGCGACAGCCAACTCCATCCGTGCTCAAATGCCCAGCCATATCCAGCCATCCCCTGTGTCCAACGAAGCAGCGCCACGCGAGCCAACCCTGAAATCTACAAGAACCTCCACCATGCGAAGAAGCAAGCTCACCACCGAGCGCATACGTCCCCTCCTCCCTCACTTCTCCCCAAACTCCTTCTGCCAAATCACCAACTCCCTCGTCAACCAATCCATCATCTGCACCGTCGTCAACCCCCCAAACTCTCCCGCCACCTCCACCCTCCTACTCCCCACCACCTCCCCCGTCCTAACAATCTCCTCACGGAAGCTCATCAACGCCCGACTCACAGCCGCGCTCCTCTCCCCCGCCATCTCAACCTGAGTCCTCCCAATATACTCCAACATCGCACTGGCCCTCCTCTTCATCTCCACCATACTCAGTCCGCCCACACTCCTTCCCTTCTTCCCTTTCACCCCTCCTGTGGCTCCACCAAGCCCAGTTCCGCTGTCTCCGCCGCTGCCGTGCCCGTTTGTCTCAGTTGCGGCGCCACGGCCCGACGGCGAGGACGAGGAGTGCTCTTTGCTATTGCCGTTACTATTGCTGTTGGGGTTGCGTCGAGGAGACGCGTCGTGCGAGGGCGTAGGGGCGTCGCGGTCGCGGGTGTGCTGGTTGCGACCTAGCTTGCGGCCTTTGGGTGCGGGCTTCTTCTTGTGGGATGTTGAGGTTGTGGGGGCGATGTTGGGAGTGTCGGGGGCGGGCTGGGATTTGGCGGGTTCGGTAGGCTGAGTCGTGGTAGAAGTGGTAGGTCCCGTGATGTCTTCTGAGGGGTCGGGATCCGCTGTTCCATGTCAGCGAGAGGTGAAATGATGATAGGGTGGGTTGTGGGGACTTACGTTCACCGCGCCGGCGTTCTGCTCGCCCTTTGCGGCCTTTGGCTGCCTCTTCGCGTTGCCGCTCGCGCTGCTCACGCTGCTCCTTCTCGCGTTGTTCCTTCTCTCGCTGACTCCTTGCTGCTGCCCCGCGCGGTTTCTGTGTTCCGCTGCCTGGCTTCCTATTGGATTGGGCTTCGTTGTGCGAATCTACGGGAGAGGGTATGCGCGAGTCGGGAGGGGAGGATGGTGAGCCTGAACGCGTTCGTTGCCGCTTGCTCTCGGTTTTGATGCTGTTGTCGATGTCCGTTAGCATTCGCGAAATGCTGCTACTGGATACTCTGGCTGTGGTCCGCGTCTCCGCGCTCGCTGCTTTAAGGTACTTACTCTTCACTTTCGTCACGGGCTCTCTTCTTCCTGCTGCCATTCTCTGTAGTCGCAACTCCTCCATCGCTTTTGCTTTCCTCAATGACCTTCCGCAGAACTTCGTCTTCGTCGTATGCTGCGCGGCTATTCATGGTGGAGCGCCGTTTGGTCGCGGAGTCCACACTACCACGAGAAGGCCTTTCCTTCTCTCTCGAAGACTTGTTATCGCTTTCCTTCGCTGCAGAACCCTTTCTAGCTGATTGTTTTGCGAGTTGTTCGTGAACCGGGAGGTACCAAGAGTACTTCTGACTGTTGAGCGCGCCTTTGTTAGCTATCGAAAACCAGCGATACAATATAGAGTTCTGCCGAAGACAACATGCCAACAGAGCGTTCTGGTGACTGTGAGGAAGTACATTCCGTGAGAGGCTCGCGCAACTTGGCTCAACCGCCGCCTGTCACCTCCGCAGTCCAGCAAACCGCCCCGTTCCGTGTCAACTCAGTATGAAAACCGCGCACTTACCCTGATGGGCTTGTCTTGAGCTGATGTAGCTCCCTCCTGCACTCCTCGCAGAAGTACTCCTCCGGGCTCGTCGCCTCGTCCATGATGCCCACGCAACCGCCATGCTGCCACACCTTGCACGTGTCGCATTGAATGAAAAGGCCACCAGCCTCGTCGGCATGTGGTTCAGATCCGCCCACTGACGAAGCGGAATGGCTGTTCTTCGCATGGCGGCTGCTGCCAGTGTCTGGTGGCCCAGGGTATTCTTGGTGGCCGCAGACGCAGCGAGTTATCTCCTCCTCCTCGCCATTGTCCTCGTCTATTCCATCGTCGGGATTCACAGCGTCATCGTCTTCGTTGTCCTGACCCCGCTTGCTGCGGCGAGGTTGTGGTGGCTCAGACTGGTTGGCGCGCGGGTCGCCGCTATCGTCAGAGGACAGCGATTGAGGCGTAGCGGATTTCTGTTGTGATGGCTGCTTCTGGTGCGACCTAGTGCTCCGTTCTGCGCGGATAGAAGAGGCTGAGGAGGACGAGTTGCTGTGGGTTGGCACGGTGGGCGGAGGCTGAGTCTGACGAGCAGACCGACGCATTTTGCTGGAGTTTCTGATGTGCTGAGACGGTTGTGAGCATACAATGCAGGCCATATGTCAAGCGGTCAAAGGGCAAGCCGATGTGGGCTTGAGGAGGAGAATGACGAGAGGCGACTGACCGCTGAGCGAAAGGTTGTCGAGCTTCAGAGAGCTTGCGATCCGGAGGGCAAAAGCTAGGATGAAATGCGTTTGGGTCTGGTTAGCATAATCCGACAGCAGGGCAGTATTCGCTTGCGGTATATAGGTGTGTGAATGGCGAGCTCGAGTCCTCTTGACCTGGTCGGCGGGCATCGTTGGAGATCAGTGCGCGTATTCTCCTCCATGATAGTGTTGCCTCTTTGGGTTTAGCGCGAAATAGACCCCATTGCTCAGGGCACTGGCTGTGCCTGAATAACGCCCGGCCTCCGACTGGCAGGGCGATGTGTAGAGGCAGATGTCCGATACATCTTGCCGCAAACATGTGCCGAAATAGATGTAGGCATCGTGAGATGCGATAGTGTCGGGAGTTGCAGCGACATGGCAGCTTGAAAACTTGGAGGGCAGGCTGGATTGCTCGTAGAAACACGTCAGATATCTGATCGCGCTTAAGGCCTCGGCTAAAAAACGTGGTCACCAAGTGATGCATCGTTATCAAGCACAAACGGGATACTTCCTCACGGGGGAAGCAAGATGAATTGTCACGTAATTCGCTTCATGGAGATGTAGATTCGGAATGGAGTTTTACATTCGCTAGACCATTGCAGAGACTAAGTAACATTGTATCGCCCATAAACCTCTAAAAACACGCTGAACATCTCGCCGTTTAGTGTGGAAGCATGGAAGCAAGCGTGCTCTTGGACTCGCCGTTCTGTGCACCGTTGGTACCGTTGTGCGAGTTGTGGCTGTCACCGTTGTACTCCTGGTGCGTTCCCTTCCTTGGCGCGCCGTTGTTGTCGGTCACGCTGAGGCCAACGTTGCTCTGCATGCCGTTGGCAACTCGGAGGCTGGGGTCCTTGGCCATGCCGTTGTGCGTGCCGTTGAAGCGCAGCTCAGCGATGCCGGGGTAGCCCTTGATGCCAGTGGCCTTCTCAAGGCGAGAGGCAATGTCCTCAGAGACCTCCCTGAAGATGGCGATCTGGCGCTTGATGATCTCCTCCTTCCTGCACGTCGACATGTGGCCGGAGACGGTCTTGATGAATCGCTCACGGGCACCATCGTCGAAGACGCGCTCCCAAAGCTCACGCGGGAAGCGGAAGTCCTCCTTGCGGATCTCCGACAAGAAGGTGACGGCGTAGCCAGAGAAGTGGCCGTGGGTCTTGCTGAGGTCGACAGTCCTCTTGCGGAAGGAAATTGGCTCGATGGAGGAGAGGTAGTCGGGACGAGAGCCCTGGTTGTAGAAGGCCATGTTGCCGTCACGCTGGAAGTTGCCCATCCTGTATGGGACGCGAGGAGAGTTGACCGGCAGCTGCTGGTAGTTGGCACCGACACGGTGGCGGTGGGTGTCTGGGTAAGAGAAGAGACGGCTCTGCAGGACTGGGTCGGCAGAGGGCTCAATGCCCGGTGGCATGTGAGCTGGGTTGAAGCAAGCCTGCTCGATTTCGGCGAAATAGTTCTTCGCGTTCTCGTTTAAGAACATCTCTCCGAGCTTGCGGAGAGGGAACATCTTCTGCGGCCAGACGTGGGTCAAGTCGAAGACGTTGATCTTCTCCTTCTCCCACAGCTCCTCAGACTGCTTAGCAGTCATGGTCTGCACGCAAACGTCCCAGCCGGGGAAGTCGCCATTCTCGATGGCGTAGTAGAGATCCTTCTGGGAGTGGTCGGGAGACTTGGTGGCAGCCTCCTCGTTGGTGAGGGTCTTGATGCCCTGTTTGGACTTGAAGTGGAACTGGGTGTAGACCCAGTCGCCGTCCTTGTTGACGAGCTTCATGGTGTGGCCGCTGTAGCCGTGCATGAAACGGTAGCCATCAGGAATACCACGGTCACCCATGAGGATCATGACCTGATGGATGGACTCTGGGTTCTGGGAGAGGTAGTCCCAGAAACGGGTGGAGTCATCGCCACCACCAAGGTGGGTGGCCGGGTCGCGCTTCTGAGTGTGGATGAAGTGAGGAAACTTGGCAGGGTCCCTCAAGAAGAAGACTGGAGTGTTGTTGAAGACCATGTCCCAGTTGCCCTCCTCGGTGCGGAACTTGACGGAGAAACCACGCGGGTCACGAGCGCAGTCGGGAGAGCCAGACTCACCACCGACGGTGGAAAAACGCATGGTGATCGGGCAGCTTGCGCCAGTCTGGAACATGTTCGCGACCGTCAGGTCCTCAAGACCCTCGGTGACCTTGAAGTAACCATGGGCACCGCTGCCCTTGGCGTGCACGACACGCTCGGGAATCCGCTCACGGTCGAAGTGGGAGAGAAGGTCGATCAGATGGAAGTCCTGGAGAAGGAGCGGGCCGTTCTCGCCGACACGCTGCGTCTCATACGGGTGAGGGTATGGGACACCGTTGCTGGTGGTGTAGAGGACGTCCTGGGATTTGGCGTTCCGGTCGTCGTTGTAGTCCCTGTAGTGGTCGCCATTGTGCTTGCCGTCAGGCGCGTGCGACTGAGCACCAGCTGGAGTAGGCATGATGATTAAGTGTGGTGAAGACAAGTTTTGGATGGAAAGGTGTGGGTTTCAAAAGTTGCCAAAGAGGGAGGCGATGATGTTGCTTTTGAGGGCGGCGAAGGATGGAGGCGCGGATATGGGCGGTCGAATCGGCTAGTGGTGGGGTGCCAATGGAGAACGTCAGCGTTCCCCACCTGCTGAATAAGAGCCCTGGCCAGATCGTTATGCTGATACGTACCTGCGCGAAAAGCTCGTCCATGGTTGCCATGGAACAGCTAGTTACAGAAACACGGTCGCCTTACTCAGTTCTTGCAGAGCCTTGCAAAGAGCGGGCATTGCGCCGAGTTGTCGCGTCCACACCCTCGCCTTCGGAATTCACGACCTCGACTGATGGCGCGTCAGGCAAACCAGTCTGGTATCGTTACTTCGAGTGGACCGTGCATCAACCCGATAGGACGAAATCAACTGCTTCTTTACGCTTAGGTTTGTTTTGAATGCTTTACTAAGTTCCGTAACACCGCTGCCCTTTCGCCGCACTGAGGCATGTCACCGCTCCTTCATTGGTACATTACTTTGCGAGCACGCTGATTTGTACGATCAGCGCACGCTCGGCGATGCTGAACTCTTTCGATGACTGCGACCAGAGGCTAGCCACCGCGGCAGAAGCTTCCGTCCAGTTCGATGGAGCTCTGCTAGCATGCAGCTCTGCCGATAATCGGTGCCATCAGCCCGAGATGCTCTCATGATCTTGTCTTGTCAGATCCGATTCGCGCCTCGGTTGCTGATTGAAGTCATCTCTCGCCGTCGTGATTGGCTGGTGTTCAACGCCTACGTACCAACCTTCATCGTGAGACCTGATGTCAAGCATACACGGAGCGTTTTGATACCAGCCTCATGTATGCGACTGTCTCTCTTTCACAAGAACTGTGTAACTGGCAGGCCGTGCCTCAAGCACATATACGATATGCGGCGACCTCGTGGCTGCGGCTGTGAATGAACCGTTGTGTCCTCTTACCATTCTATCAGTTGTGTAAGCCCACACACTCGATACCTTTTCGTCTGCTCTGTGAAGAAACATCATGGGAAAAGATTGAGTCTCCTGCTTCCCATCAGAAGATTTCGTCGCAGAACCGAACAGGCTTTCGTTCCGTTGCAGCTTCATCTCCATGCAGTCTTGTCTCACACGTCAACCAGCATCGTTGCAATCACGCACCACTAGCCTCATTCAAATCTCAACTTATTCCCTACCCGCCATCTAGGAAGTCCATAAATCCCGCCGCGGCTATGGATGACCGGTTTGCAGAGCTCAAAGAGGGCTTGATGCAGTATGTTTCACAGCCCACATGCACCTGCCACAGCCTTCACTCAAATGCTTAGGCTCTTCAAATCTGGTACACTTTCAGACTTCGACATCGTCTGCGGCGGCGAAAACACCCACAAAGTCCACAAGGTTGTTCTCTACAGTCAATCGAGATACTTCGCTAAAGTCTTCAGCGGCAATTTCAAGGTAATAAATCATCGGAACCTGGAGTTCGTTGCTGCCACTCCTGATGCATGTGCATGATTCAGCTCGTACTGATGGCTCTACAGGAGGCGGCATCGAACACCATTGATCTCGAAGATGACGACCCAGCCATCATACGCCGAATGGTCAACTACATGTACCAGCTAGACTACACCTACGAGCCCAAGGCCGACCACGAAACCTCTCACATGATGATCGACGTGCAAATGTACGCCATCGCCGACAAGTACGACATCCCCGGCTTGAAGCGCCTAGCCATCCTCAAGTTCAGAGGGCTCACAAATGCATCATGGAAAACCCCCGCCTTCCCGGAGGCCATCAAGGCCATCTATGAGACGACGCCAGACAGTGACCGCGGCCTCCGTGACGTCGTTCTAAAGAAGTCTGTAGAACACTCGAAGACGCTGTTCAAGGCGGAGACCGGATTCAAGGAGATGTTGCAAGAAGCACCGAGCTTTGCAAGCGATCTGGCGAAAGAGCTGAGCGAGGGGCGCATTCCGGACGCGAAGATCACGAAATGCATCTACTGTGGGAACTTGTGTACGGTCAAAGCATCGCTGAAGAGCGGTTGTTGTCCGTACTGTACACGTGACGGAGCGCTACGAGATCACAAGCTGGACTAGCTGCCCTCGAGCCATTGAGACGATTTCAGGGCAGTATCTGGTTTCCGAAGCATTGATGAGCAAGCGGGGCATATGGTAGTGACTCGGCTTGAGACATTAATGCGGTTGCTTCCGTTCGAACACTGATAAGATGTGCAACGAAGGGAATGACTGATGTCGATTGTGGAAGGTGCATCACTATAAGATATTGTGGAGATTGTCACGAAGCTGCGTTTCGTATGAGCTGGTCGGTGTGGAGTGTGTTACTGGAGCATGCTGGAGTATGTATGAGCCTGGGCTGTGGGGTTTGAAGTTGAGACGGAACACGGAGTTGACAATAATGCCTTGCCGTCATGGTAGGAATCAAACTCGTATCTGAGTGCCCCTGTATGTCTTCGAGTAGTTGACCGGTCTGCCACGTTCCCCGGCGGAGACTCGGTAAGAGCCGTTGATGCACCAAGCGAGTTGTTCGCCTTGATTGCATGTGGAGAGTCAGTGTAGTTTTTACATTGGTAGAGGCTTGCATTTGATAAGAGATATTCAATGTGAGGCGGTGAAGGGGAATTGTTTTCTCTAATCTTACATGTAAACTCCCACCCATGTCTAACAGGTAGCTTGTCTAACAAGTACCTTCGTTGTCCGCTCCTGACATTCAATCTCCCTCAAAGGGGCGCCTGATGCAATCCAGAGATCTAAAGTACATGTTTCCATCATTCCAGACCATACTCGGCAAGGAGAGGGTGTTTGTATACCCATTGATCACTCAACCGCGCGCCCTCCTTTCCAGCATCTACGTCATCCAGCCACCTGTGGATGCGCGCGTAGGACCATCCGTTGTAACTCATTTGAATGGAATCGTCGAAATCTTGTTTGATTGCGGATTGCCGGTGTATCGCGATCCACGATGGCTCCAACCTCTCCATCTCTTCCAAGAACACCCGACGTAACTGAGTCTGCTCGTACTCTCTGAGGTCTTGCCAGTATAGGCCGTTTTCCTCCAGGGGCTCTCCATACTCCTCCTGATCAGGCTCCTGGTCACGGTCGCGGCCTTCGAGGAACTTGGGAAACTGGCAAGCCCGCCAAAGTGGCATGGTGGAGACGTTCTCCCAGTCGACGAGCGCGGTCATATTGCCCTCGTCGTCGACGAGGATGTTGTGCTCGTTGATATCGTCGTGGAGAAGTACGGTTGTCTCTGGCGGTACATTCGCGTTCTCAGTCGGTTGCGTCTGAGGGAACAGCCACTGAAGGCGCATCGACAGGCGATCCACAA
>JAKLMF010000448.1:0-15846 GCA_022813555.1 Botryosphaeria agaves | reverse complement strand
CTGGTGTTCCTCTCGAATTGCCAGCCGAGGTACAAGTCGAAGTGTTTCAGTTGCGGGAGTCTTGCGAGGATGCGGCCCAAGGCACCTGATCGAAAGGTCTCGAAGGGATCACAGTCGGGATGGTCGTCACGAACGACGGATATGCTGACCTTGAACGTTTGTAGGTTGTTGAGGAGTTGCGGGTATTTCTGAAGCTCAGAGGCCAAGTTCTTCAGTCCGTGATGAGCCGGTCCTGACGTACGAAAGTATGGGAGGCGCTTTCCTATGCATAGTTGCTTGAGTTTTTTGTGTGGGAAAGCAGATGAGTACGAATTCCACAGCTTGAAAAAGAACTCGGCATCCTCTTCCTCGCATGACCAGCCATCGTCATGGTCACAGTAGGTCATGTCCCGTGGCTTTATGACGAAACGGCCGATGCCCTTGCTGATTGACTCTGCAGGTAGGATTACAGGCTGACCCATGTATGTGATACGCTCTACGTTGGGCATGTTCCGCAACGGTTCTTCCAGAAGGCGGCGGTTCCGCTTTTCGGAGTTCGACGGATGGTATTCCTGGGACTCGGAACACTGACAGTATTCTTCAAAACCTTCCTCTTGGATGACATTCATGACCCTATGAGCAAGCTTAGAGCCGCCGCCCGGGAACAGACTGGCCAACATGGCCGAGTCAAACGCCACGCCATTCTCGTCCGCCCATTGCTGAAATTTCGAATCGTAAAGTGCTTCGTCTTCGGCCAGTTTGTAGTCGTAGTATGATGCATCATACTTGATCTCCTTCACGTGAATGCGATACGGCGATTGGGAAACGTGGTGAAGCACCTTGAGTACTTCTGGCCGGAAGCTGATAACAACAGACGAGAACAGGTAGATCGAGGCCGACTTCATAAGTCTTTTGCTGACAAGGCGGACACTTTTGAGGTCGTAGTTACTGAGACAACCTAGAACCCGAGGCAGCACCTCGAGCTGAACCTCGACAGGAAGACGCTCGAAGAAGCTCATGGCGCGAAAGACGTATGCTGGCGTTTGCGGTGGAGCCAAGAACGAGAGACTGTGATGGTAAAGACTGCAGTTGATAATGATGCGCGTTCGCTTTGCCTGAGACGTGTGAATTCGAGAGTGATTCGAGAGTGATTCTACGGCAAAACGAAAGGTCAATACAGAGAACTGACGATAGGGCAGGTGCTACCCATGGACTCAGACGAGCGAAAAGGGCGAGAACGACAAGTGATGTTTGGGGTGACGGAAAGAGCAATTGCAAAGAAATAGACAGCAGGAACGGAAGAACAATCATAGATGGAGAAGTAGCATGATCTTGTGCTTTCTTGCCGCAATCCTTGACAAGACTGATGAGGAGGACGAGGTCTTGCTTCTCGCAAACCTAGTAGTACAAATATGTACAAGTTGCTCCGACACCGTCTATACCTACCGCCTGTCAGCCTACACAGTAGTCAGAAACGCCCACACCCCCACAAACCTCTTCTCACCCCCACTCACCACCCCATCTAACTCCGATCCAACTTCCCCCTCCAATCCCCAACATGCCCACAAATCACCTTCGCCGCCTGCTCCGCCGAAAAATTCCTCCCCAACGCCTCCACAAAATCCCCCTCCGGATCCATCAAATAAAAGTATATACTATGATCCACCAAATAATCCTGCCCGGGCTTCACATCCTGCGGCGTGCTGAAATACACCCGGTACTCCTTGCACACCTTTTTGATCTCATCGTAGTCGCCCGTCAGGCCGATCAGGTCCGGGTGGAACTCGGCGAGGTAATCTTTGAGGATGGAGGGGGTGTCGCGCGCGGGGTCGCAGGTGATGAAGATGGGGCGGAGGACGTGGCCGCCCATGCGGGAAGTGACGAGGTCGATCATAGTGGACATTTTGTCGAGCTCGTCGGGGCAGATGTCGGGGCAGTTTGTGAAGCCGAAGTAGACCTGGTCGATCTTCAATACCCGCCCAACATCTGGATATGCGTGACCCCTTCTGGAGGTAGGAAGCAACTCACCAGCGCGTACTTCCCAAAGAAATCCTTCTCCGTAACCGGCCTCCCGTTATGATCCACCAAATTAAAAGGCCCCCCAACCTTCGGCCTTCCCATCCCCTTCGTCTGGTCCGCTATCCGCTTGCGCTCCAGCCGCGCCTTCTCGGACTGGAAGTAGATGATCATGCCTGCGCCAGCGACGAGGAAGAGGACGCCGGCTTTCCATGAGAAGGGCTGGTTGAGGGAGGTTGTTAGCTTTTTGTATTGGATTGGTAGGTGGAGGGAGGGGAGGGGTAGCGGAGGGAGACGGAGAGGGGGAGGAAGAAGTAGAGGCTTACCCCGGATTTGTAGCGTGAGCGCGCTTCTTCGACGGTTTTGTAGCGGGACTGGGGTGTGCTGGAGAAGTGGCGGCTGTGCGGGAAGCGAGGTGTTCGCGGTATGTTCGATGGCCTGCAAGCTTGCAAAGTGCATGTTGATGGCCCTGCTCTTGCTGTGTGTATTGACGACGTCCGCTGCCGTATGCTACTGAAGGATCTCGAGGATGTGAATTGCCGTTGGCATGTCTGCGGAATGGCGTGTGTCGCTCTGAGCTCGGGTTGCGTGAGTGGCAACGCCTTGACGGCTTTCAGGGCGCTTCTGGGAAGCATATGTGATCGTGACATGGAGTAGTGAATGCTGGATCAGCGTGTGATTGATGTCAGACACTCAAGTCATAGAACGACTTCCACCTTGAATTCTTGTGCACGGGCCACAAACGGGTTTCGGAGATCCTCCATAGGGCTGAGACTCTGGCGTGAGACTCTCGATCAAGTTTCAATAGTAAGTACTTGAATGCAATGATCGATACGGTCTTCATGAACGCGTCTGTCGCTCAAGTGCTATACATTACTTACTTCTAGAATAACGATATCTATCGGCCGCTGAGCAGACCAGCCTGTCCTCACCTGAACGCCCTGCCAATGCCCCGTCACCATGCCATGCTCCAGAATATTCTCCAGGAGCCCGTCTAATACCCTCTGAACTCCCAGTATAAAGAAAGAAACCTCAAGCCCCAGCCGCAAACTGACTCTTCAACCTGAGTTTCTCACCATACTTCCACAACAAAAACGGCGCCGGCAACCCCAACGCAATAGCGATAAACCCCAGCAAACTATTCCCCCACCCGTAACTCAAGCTCTTATACATATACGGCGCGAACAGCGGAAACCCAAACCCGGCCAAACTCCTCAACACCGTCGCCGCGCCCACCGCCGACGCCGCAAACCTCGTGTACGAATCCACCAGATACGTCTGAATGCACTGAAACCCTATAATCGTACCCGCGGCAAAGATGCACGCGCCGATATTCGGCAGGATCCAATGCGTTTTCGCCTGCGCCGCCCACCCATACCAGAACAGCCCGATCGGCACGAGGAAGGAGCCCGGCACCATGAGCGGGACGCGGAACTCCGGCTTCCCGGTATTGTTATTGCGCTTCTTGAGCTTCCTGTAAATCCTGTCGTTGATGGGCGCGCAGATCTGCGTGCCCAGAAAAAACCCCAGGCCCAGCGAGATGTAGTTCAAACCCCCCATGCCGACGCCCTCGCCGTAGCGCACGGTCCAGAGGCCGGGGAAGGTGGAGAGCACGAGGTACATGAGGCCGTAGAGGTAGGCCATGTAGATGGCGAGGACCTGCACGATGGGCTGGGTGCCGAGCAACCGGAAGGGCCGGAAGAGCGCGGTCTTGAGGATCTGGGAGGGGGAGCGGTCGGGGTGCTCGTACTCGGTATGAAGGGCTGGGTTGCCGGTCTCTTTGCGCAGCTTGTCGGCTTTGCGCTTGAGGATTTTGGGAGTGTATGTTTCTCGCAGGAAGAATAGGCCGTTGATTTGGATGAGGACATCTGCAATTGAGGTCGCCCAGAAGGCCCAGCGCCAATTGGCGTGCTCCGTGACGAACCCACCAGCGATTGGGCCGACTGCTGGTCCGAGAAGCGGCGCGAGACTGTAGATGCTGATGGACTTGCCGCGCTCTTCGGGGCGCCAGCAGTCGCTCAGGATGCCGCCGCCGAGTGCCAAGGGCGCGCTTCCGCCGAGACCGCTCAGGAAGCGGAAGGCCAGCATCTGCTCTTTCGTCTTCGCGAAGCCGCAGGCGATGTTCCAGCAGAGATAGAACAGGTTCGAGAGCTGCAGCACCGGGATACGGCCGTAGATCTCGGATAATGGGCCTAGAAACAGCGGACCAATGGCGTACGCGAGAACGAAGATGGATAGCACGAGTTGCTGCTCGACCTCGTTGGTGATGCCGAAGTCTTTGGAGATAGCGCCGATGGCTGGCGCGACCATAGAAGAGGATACAGGCGAGATGAAGGTGAAGGAAGACACGATTACGGTTGCCGCCCACTTCTTCTTCAGTGTCCAGTTCTTCGGATTTTCAGGGTCGTCGGGGCCATCCCATGTCACCTGAGCTCGGTCAGCATTCGTATATAACGGATGTTACTGGGTTGCAGCTATACCAAATTGGGGTCCTTGATCGAACGCGTTGATTTCTTCTTTTCTAACGGCAGTCGTCCAGCCTCGACATCTCTTTCGTCCGGAATGCCTTCTCGCACTTCAGGTACCTCTTCCTCCTCCTCTTCTCTGCCTGCTTTCTCCCTCTCTTTCTCGCGCTGCGCCTCCTCTACTGTGCTGTCGCTGTCATCACTGCTCTCTGAAGTGTCCTGCGCTGATGTACTTTCACTATCGTCGATAGCCTCCTCATCGTCACGCTCGTCATGATGATGGTCGTAGTAGGTGGAGTGGTCGTCAAGGTAGTGGCCCGAGAATATACGGTGCAGTTGCGGTGCAGTTGATCTGCTCGGTCTTGAGCGTGTCCTCGACAATGTTGAGGTGAGTCGTGAAGTCGCTGGCCGGTCCGTTGACTCAGCCATGTTCTGTAAAGATGATTGTGAGAGGTACGATGTGAGTTATTTCGAACGGCCAATGTCGACCGTGTTCACTGATATGCGATTCTTTGCGTATGAAGAGAGGCGGGTGTCGACGAGTGTACGTGCGATTGCGGTAGTGCATTTTTGAACGTGGCGGTCGAGTCAACATATAGGACGACAGCGGAGCAGTAGCGGCTGTCATAATGCCGAACGATGCGCAATCCGTAATGGTTCGGGTATTCGGCACGATGGTCTGTTCAAGTTAGCAGCACCCCAACACCGTCTTCAATCTGGTTGCAATCCGGAGTTTGCGGAGTAGAGACAAGTAAGCAAAGTGTGGCAGGTGAGGCGTTTAGCGAGAGTTGCCCAGAGATCAAACAACGTTGTGTATCTACAGTGTGGAGCATTTAACCATGTGGAGCATCGCGTGCTCAAGAGTTCCGAGTCCACTGCAACCTGGAAAAGCGTTGCGGCTGCTCCCGCCATGACGTTGACTTGGCGATTCCATCCCGTAGGGCTGATGCCGCCGCTCAACCACCATCAGCTCAATCAAGCTTCCGCCGCGCAAAGCTTCGTGCGCCATCACATAACTGGCTGCACGAAATAAGTCAAACACACGTTGTCGAGATTTGTCTTGATCAGTGAACATCTGCTATCCAGACAAGTGATCGAAGCCATGTCCACACACACTGAACAAGACGTCTCCCAATCCCTCTCCGCCCTAATGGACGCCATAACGCGCCACCCCTCCTGGTCCGCGCAAGCGGCCCAGCGAAGAGGCAAGCTGTACTACATGCACGACTTCGTGGGCAACTCGAAGCGCATGCTCGAGGACGCAGCGAACACGCCAGACCCCGCCGACACGAGAAGAGAGGTCGGGATGCGCTGCATGTTCGCGCAGATGTTGGTGAACGACGACACGGGCAAGCTGAGCCTCATGACGCAGGACCCGAGGACCGAGTTTACGGAGGAGGTTAAGGAGATGGCGCAGAGATGTGTGGATGTGAGTGGTAATTTGATTTAACGTTGCCGGATGGAGAACGGGACGGCGATGATGAGAATGTTGCTTGAATGGAATGACAACAGCAAATATTGAAAGTGATGCGGAGTTTCGAGATACGAGAAAGACGGTATGCATTGGTAGCAGGCTGCCGATTGTTTTACCCGGTACAGGCCTGGTCATGCCGGCTGTTCAAGCGCGCGATGAGGAGAAAAGGACGAGAGCGAAATAGTTACATGCAGCACACGCTGCTTGTCGCTGCTGAAAAGCAGATATCAGTTCTTTTCTCCCAATGCCTTCGCCGTGTGTGGTCACTCTCGCATTGCTGCCATCAGCAATCGATCTTCAACGTTCTGCTTTCTGTACACCCGCCCGCGTATGAATCGCAGGCATCGTGTGCCATTCAAACCGGTTGCATCGTGGATTCTCAGATTGCGCACTCCGCTGGAATTAGGCGACATCATACGCTTTCCCAAGCGAAGCATCGTCTTACAACGACGAGGTGCACCCGCTTTGCGCGATTGGAGTGCCGGCAGCCGGAGAGGACAGAAAGTCGGCGGCTGGTCTCACAAGCCCAGCGAATTGTATAACCCAGCAGGCTGAGGCATGCTTGCCGACATGAGTTCCAAGGCCGACACACACAGCTCCATCAATGCATCATCTGCCCTCTTCGACTCGGGTGAATGCCACTCTTATCATCTGCCCCCTCGGCGGGTGCGTCAACAGCATCCCCATCCACATCCTTCGCACCCTTACCCTTCGCCATCTCTTTCTTCTCCTTCCTCGCCTTAGCCTTCTCCTCTTCCTCCATCCTGCGCTTCCTCTCCTCATTCAACTTCGCGTTCTTCACCTGAAGTTTGTACTTGCGATCCTCGCTCTTCGACCCACCACCGCCCGCCGTGAGCTCCACGTTGATTTTGCGGGCGGGCGAGATGCCGTCGTCGAAGCTGGAGTGGTGGTACAGTTTCAGGCAGGTCTTCATGCGGTCGTAGTGGTCGAATTCGAGGAAGGCGAAACCTTTGGACTTGCCGGTATCTTTGTTGCTGATGAGGCGGACGGAGGTCGGTTGGACTTTGGAGAAGTGTTTGGTGACGGATTCGATGGTTTCTGAGTATGGTAGATTGCCTGAGTGTTGTTAGTGACTCGTCTTAAATATGCAGGAGTGTATTTTGTGATTGATGCGGCAAGCAGCAGGACGAACGAACCAATGAACACTATGAATCGCTGTGATTTGCTTTCTGCAGAATCAGCACCCGTCTCAGCAGCTGCCTCAGAGTGATCCTCTCCTGGAGCAGCAGCGCTCTCGTCCTCTGCTTTGTCCGCATCCTGCTCGCTGGCTTCATTATTCTTCCGCTTCTTGGACTTCTGCTTCTGCGGTGCATCGGCACCTTCTTCGACGTTGCTAGGCGCACTTGTCGGCGCAGTAGAATTGGTGTCCTCTGTCGCCGGTTCGTCATTGCCTTCAGCCCGCCTCTTCCTCTTCTTCGACTTAGAACTGTCCTTGCGGCTGTCCTCCGCCTGGATATTAACTGGTTCGGGTTTCGTAGTCGCATTTACACCTTGACTTCCTGTTACGACTTCGCCCCTCTCTTTGGCCCTCTTTTCCTTCCTCCGCTCCTTGCTCTTGCGCATTTTCTTAGGTGCGACCTCTTGCGACATGTTTGCGTTGCTCAATTCCGCCGCGTTCAAGAAAAAGTTCAGGACATGGGTTGTGCCCCCATGTCACCGCCTTCGGATGCGGCAGATAGACTCAAACCTCCGATGACAGCGACGCGTCCGCATCTCACGAAAATGAACAAATCCAGCAGTATATTGAGGCAGTTCACCAGCTCAAGGAGCGGCTTCGCATGTTCCGCACCAGCACCAAGGCAGCAATGGCTCGCACAATGCAGACACTGTCTGAACCAACCATCGCCCCTACAACGCCGCTTTGCATCTAACCCAGCAGACGAGCCGGGCTTCACCTCCTTCATCGACAACCCTCCACAGCTCATCAAGGCCGGCCGACGACATGGCCCCGGTCTCATCATCCTCGGTGCGTCTGTCCCATCCACCCTCCCTCCCCTCTCCTCCGCAACCCCTCCCATCCCTCCACCCCACCCCCAACTAACAATCCCCCGCAGCCCTCATCCCCCTAACTGCCTTCGCCCTCGGCACCTGGCAAGTCCAGCGCCTTTACTGGAAAACCGACCTAATCGCGCGCTTCGAAGACCGTCTAATCCGGCCACCCCTCCCTCTCCCCCCCCACATCGACCCCTCCGCAATCCACGACTTCGACTACCGGCGCGTCTACGCGACCGGCACGCTGCGCCACTCGCAAGAAATGCTGATCGGCCCGCGCCTGCACGACGGCCGCGACGGCTTCCTCGTCGTGACGCCGCTGGACAGATCAGCACACGGGGGCAGCACGATCTTGGTGTGTCGCGGCTGGATCCCCAAAGGCCTCAGAGACCAGAGAAAAAGGAATAGCGAGGAGGCGCTGCCGAGGGGGGAGGTGACGATCCAGGGGCTGCTGCGCGAGCCGTGGAAGAAGAACATGTTCACGCCGGACAACAGGCCGGAGCAGGGCCAGTTCTACTTCCCGGATGTGGCGGAGATGGCGAGGTTGACGCGGGCGGAGGAGGTGTGGGTTGAGGAGACGATGAGGATGGATTTGCTGGAGGCGATGAGGAGGGAGGAGGTGGGGGTGCCGATTGGGAGGGCGGCGGAGGTGAATTTAAGGAATAATCATACGCAGTATATTGCTACTTGGTGAGTTGGATTGTGTGTGGTGTTGCAAATGGGAGAGGGAGGGGCTGGGGAGGCGGAAGTGGAAGTGGAAGTGGAAATTGAGAATGGCGTTTGCTAATGACGATGTGCTGTTATAGGTATGCCCTTGGCATCGCTACGAGCGTGATGCTGTGGATGGTTGTTAGGAAACCGCCCTCGGATATTGCGCGCCGAGTGAGACAGAACAAGGAGTGGTAGACGCGTTTCATGTCCGCTTTGCATCTACACAGGAAAAGGGTATCTCATCGCCTCTACAAAGGAAGGGGTATCTCATTCATTCATCTTCCTCCTCAATGGTCTCCATGCGCCGCCTCTTTCTCCTCCCCTTCGCCGGTGGCGCCATGCGAATCTCCTGTAGCAGTTCCCTGGGCAGGTATTTCTGCGCCAGAGAAAACGGCGTAGTGTGAGCATTGAGCTGGCGCTGTCTGCAATCACGAAGTTAGCAACTACAGCTCTGAACATCCTTATGTAAAATGATGTATATACATACCGCTTCATCAACGTAACAACGTCACTCTCGTCAATCGTCTTCCTCCCGGCATGCTCCGCATAACTCCCCAGATCTTCCGCCGCCTGCTCGAAGAACCAGTCCGATGCCTGCGAAATGGCTGCAAGTGTCTCCCGGTCCAGCCGGCCGCTGCTGCCGTTCGAGCGCGCGAAGGTCGTGGCGAGCCGCTTGATGACGGAGGGGGGGAGCGAGGGGTATTCGATGCCGAACCGGGAGACTCTGAGCTCTTTGCGTTTTTGCTTTTTGGCGGGTTTGGTGGTCTGAATTTTCGCGGCTGCGGCATTGGTGGCAGCGCGTGTGATGGAATCTTCGCGATACGCTCGCTCTTCAGGTTCGTTTTCGTCCTCTACGTCCTCGAAGTCGTCATGTGCCTCGTCAGCTGCGCCTGCAACAACCGCTTGCTCGTCATCGTCGTCGACGTCCAACTCGGCTCCGGCAGCTGGAGAAGCGTCCCGTTCTCTCTGTGTGATCCTGAATTGGAATGTCGGTTCCGCATCCGTCTCCGGTGATTCAGGCATATCCAGCTCACTCCGCCTCGAATGCCGACGAGCCGCCGCATTCACGAAAGACCGCAACTCCTGCGTGCCCTCACTGCAGTACATTAGTAAAAAAGGACCCAACACAGTAGCGAGCCCACTCACTCCACATATATCTCCCCCTCAAGCACCTCATCCCCATCATACTCCACCCCTCCCCCAATCTCATCCCCCTCCTTCCCCTCCTCCACATCCTCCATCCCCAACCCATCAACACCCGCAAACCGCTCACTAAGCCTCAAACTCCCAAAACTCTCCCTCGACAACCTCAACCGATTCATCAGCGCGCGCCGCCCCCCCTCAACCGACTGCACGGTATAGCCCTCCTCCTCATCCAGCGCAAGCGACAGCCGCGGCGGCGCTTCATGGAAACTGTCATCGTCCTCTAGATCGTTCAGCGGCATAGACAGCCTCGGAGGCACGGGGTCCGGCTCCTCATCGTCATCAGCAAGCTCGTCAAGGGCGCTGGCTTCGTGCTTGACCTGCGGCGAGGGCTCGACGGGCTGGGTCGTGCGCGCAAGAACTACCGCCTCTCCGTCAGCAGCTTGCAGGTGGTCTCTGGGCCTGGGAAGGGCACCACGTACTCCTGCTCAGATTCCTCAGCGCATCCCGAGGCGTCTCCCGCTGCACACCGCTCCTCCTCCTGTCTCTGCCAGGCGTGAGCGCCGCATTGCGCCGCTGCTGCAGCGCGCGGATCGCATGGGGAGTTGTGGGGGGGCCGCGCCGGACGGGGAAGGGGCGGGATGCGGTGCCGGGGCGCGGTGTGCGGGTTGCGGTGCCCGGAGTTCGGTTGGTAAGGCGGTTGGCGGAGGGGATGCCTGGGCTTGGGGCGCGCTGTTGAGGTGTGGAGAGGGAGGGTTTTTGGATTATGCCGGCGAGTTGGCGGAGCTGGGGGGGTTAGCTGGAGGATGGAGTGGTGTGGGAGGGGGTGGGGTACGCTGGAGTAGGGGGTTTCGATGTCGGGTTCTGCGGCGGTGATGTCGGAATTGCGAGGGGTTACGCGCGGGCGCTTTCGAGTTGGTTCTGCCATTGGAGTTTCGTATATGTGGTGTTGGAATAGAGACCATACGCGATCGATTCCGCACCGTTGTTGATTGTACTAGGGGACGCGTTAGATTGGATTTAAGGTTATCTTAGCGGGTGATGGACGCTAGCGCGAGTTTCCCGCGGCAGATGTCATCTTTCGCATCGAACTTTTTGATACGAGCCTATGCAACTCTAAATCCAGCTTATACACAACCGTATGATCCAGCAACATGTCCGATACCGAGGAATCTGGCGCTGGTGTGCCGCTATTGGAACCCCTCTCGCCCTCGGCCTCGCCTCCACCTACATCGGGGAAGAGAAAGCGGGAGACGCAGACGGAAGCCGCAAGCAAAAGAGCAGCGAAGCGCAAAAAGACGAAGAAGCCGAAAGACATAGATGACGAGGACTTGAATGAGGAACTAGGTCTCAATCTGGCCATTGGAAAGATGGACAGCCGGCTTCTTGCGGATCTTGTGGCTCAGCGCACCAAACGGTTTGAGAAAGACTTGAGTCTTGTGGAGTTGGAGGACAAGTATATTCCTGGTATGGAATGCTGCTTCTTCCGTAGGGCGCGCAATGGTTGATGGTGTGTAGAAAAGGCCATAGTTGATACAAGCAGCTGGGGTTCGCAAAGGAATCTTGAGGGCTTGCCAGCTTTTCTCGAATACTTTGCAGCCGGTACAAATCTGCCAAAAGCTGCTAAGACCAAGGGGTCTCCACATACAATTGTGATCGCGGGCGCTGGTCTGCGAGCGGCGGATCTTACAAGGTATGGCAGATCGACTCAACTCACTAGTGATCATTGGTCTCATCACTGCCAGGTCCTTGCGCAAGTTCCAAACCAAAGAAAGCACCGTTGCGAAGCTATTTGCCAAGCATATTAAGTTAAAAGAAGCCATAGAGTCATGCAAGAAGATCAGGTACGCTCTTTGTCAATGCTCTCAGACAGTAACCCAGCTGTTCGTCATCCACCACTTTGCTCACCGCAATCCATAGGATGAACATTGGAGTCGGTACTCCACAGCGCATATCCGACCTCTTGGATGACGGTAAGCATATGCTCGCTTTGCGGCTTACCCACGGACTGAATTTATGTCTACAGGAGCGCTTTCATCAAAGGACCTGAAGCGAATAGTCATTGACGCATCACACATTGACCAGAAGAAGCGGGGAATCCTCGATATGAAAGAGACAGAAGTACCCTTGGTACAGCTGTTGACGCGAGACGACCTGAAGAGCCGCTACGGTGCCTCGGAAAAGAAGATCGAGCTGCTCTTCTACTAAGTGGAGACGACTGTGATAGAATTGGAAGAGAACTCAGCAAACGGCCTTTCACGTGATTACGCGTTATACCCAGGAGCATGAAGCTCGTTCGACGTTCACGGAACCGTGCATGTTACACAGTGTGGAGTAGGGGATCCGGGAACTTTGGTTCTGTACATGTTGGTGGCAGCTCATCCCTCCTCAACCGGGGGCCGGAATTTTCTGTCCTAAACTCACCTTCCTATTCACGTCTGTGAGATGATCGGAAATGTGCGCTTTCTGCTTACTACGAACATTGCAGAGTGTCTATACTCTAGAATTTCATATGATATATTCACTCCGCCAGAGGTGTGACCGCTAACCTCCAATACCTGTTTGCGATGCCCTGGCTGCCGAGGTGGGCGCAGGTTTGGGTGATGTGGGTTGCTGGGGAAGTGGCTTTGTGGATTTGAGAGTTGTTATTAGGATTGTTTTGATGAGCAGGTTGTGTAGGTTAGGGATGGTGGGAAGAGGGAGTGAGAGTTGCTTAGGATGCTTTGGAACTGGTTGGAGTAATGGGTGATGGGTTCTGTCTCCAGGTCGAGATATTAGCTTGTGAGAAGGATCTCAGTTTTAATTATCTAATTGTCGGATTCTTCAATACAAAAACCACATTTTACATCGTCTGCAACCTCGTTTGATTTGAGTTTCAGCATCTTACTGTCACATCGAACCCTTTCTGAACAGTCAACACTTTGGCGTATTTATGGTCACTTCACCACCATATCTTACCGTTACATAAAGGATCTGTCGTTCGAAATGCGTTGTATATCAACTTCTCACACCAGAAATCATGGTTCTGCGGTTGCAAATGAAGGTGAAGACGCTGAGGCGACCAGGGGTTCCCAAAAAATTCTTGATATCCTATGTCCATCCAGTATAACAGTGAGTGAACATGAGAAGCAGACGTGGTTGCAGGAAAGCCGCGAGATCACGCGCGCCGCCAGCCTGTAAATGACACCCTGATCCACCATAGTCAAGAGCCGCAATACCTATTCGACGCAATACAAGCGGAGATATAAAGTGCGCATGTCTCGTTCCCTCAAAACACGCAAGGTCACTTTCACGATATTCCCCAGTTCCAAGCCACTCCCAACACACCTATCGACAACGCCTCCGTACTCCTATAAAGCCTTCCCCTTTCCAGATCTCCCTTGCCAGACCCAGACAGCACTTTTACTCACAGCCAGCATGTGCATCTACTACCGCGTCCGCAACGGGTGTGGCCACAACAATGGCCTCCGCAAGGAGTCCTGCTCAGTAGCCAATAGGTTCGGCCCCTGGGCGTGTGGCCCTCCGTCGTACAGAAACGAAAATCACAAGAAATGCGTGCGGTGTATGATGCAGCCGCAAGGCGGACTGCACATCAGTTTCCGCCTTCAACCAAGTCAGCCTTCGGCTGCGTCAGTAGCCGCCAAGAAACCAGCGGCAGGTTCGCAAGAGAAGAACAGTGACGGTGGGACAGGGAAATGAAGCGGTTGGTTGGAAGGGATCTGGTGTTTTTTGGGCAATGGATTGGTCTAGGGGTTAATGCTCCTTGTCCCTCTTTCATGTATACTCTCGAAATTGGAACGGCGATGCAAGCTCTTATAGACTAGTACTGTGGACTGGAAGCGTGATCAATGAGATCGTACATAACCGAAACAAAGTGAACGTCCTACCTGTTACGCAACAACCCTATAATAACTATGATTGTGACCAACGCCCATGTCGCCGCTCAAAGAAACAACATAAGCAAGGCTCGTTTGCTCCCTACAAGCTGAACCAATACACCATAACTCGAAAAGAATTCCTTCCACCAAACCAACTTCCACACCTTCGTTGCAACTATCCACAAGCACTTCACACAGCACCATAAGCAACCCTGGAAAATGTACCAACAATGCTACCTTCTCCACGAAGGCTGCCATCACCTCCATCTTGTCGGCACATGGTACTGCAGTCGAGAAGCCGAGCGAGGGAGACCACGCACCAACGCGTGCATGTTGGGGCCGCTCTTACGGACGCAGGGCTGCTGTCTAGAGTGCCAACCTAACGAGGGCCTTCGCAGACGTGTGACACAGCCAAGCCGGTCAGCGGTGAACGAGGGGACATCTGGAGTAAGCAACGCGGAGCCAAAGACGCCGGGAAGAGAGCAAGATTGGGGTCGTAGAGGGAATCTATTGGTGTAGTTTGAGCTTGTTTGGAATGGGCACGAACGAGCTTGTACGAGCGGCGAAGTGCTGCTTTCGAGGAGAGGCGACTTGAAATGTCCGGACGTATTGATAGTGGTGATCTCGTGAAACCAAGAGCTGGTTGAACGATATCTGGCGGTCCATCCGTATAACATGTGCTCCATGTTCATTCTTCTATCCCATCAGCCTGCAAATCCCGCATCGATGTTATCAGAGGTTGGTTCACTTGGATTTGACAGGCCAGATGCATCTTCTGATTCCGAAACCCGTGTTTCGCAAGCGTCTTCGAACAACTCTTTCTCTTCGCTTTCAGCATCGCTGTCACTGTCGTTTACTTCAACAAGTCGATCCTCAGTCTCGGATCTGTGAGATCGTAGCTCTTCAGTCCTAGCGTCAATGACTTCCCACCACTCCATATCAAACCTCGGCGTCGCCCTAGCATGCTCTGGTTGCGTAATGCTGTTCAGTAGATCTTGAAAGGCTTCGCGCCACTCGTCCCCTCCATCCACACAATTCCAATCCGCAACGTCTTCCGCCGTCGATCCAGCGATGGTCCTAGCGTTTGGATCTATGCCCTTGAGCTGTGCTTCGGCCAGTAGGTGCAACGTGTTTATGTCTCCGAAGGACGTCGCGAAATGCAGTAACGTCCATCCATCGTGCGGCAAAGTCGTATGATCGGTCCCGTCCTGAAGCAAGAACCAGAGACCGGCATGGTTATTCATGGACACAGCATAACAAATGGGACTCCAACCGTCACAATTCTTATGATTTGTCTCCGCACCGTGATCGCACAGAGTCTGTACAACCTCGAGCTCTTCCTTGCTGATTGTTGCAGACATCAGTGGACTGCTTCCATTGGATGATTGAGCATTGACGTCAGCACCACGGTCAAGGAGCAGCTTGACACATTGAACACCACGAGCATCATGTAGAGGAGTTCCGCCCGCCGCGTCCCTGAAGTTTACATCGGCGCCTTTAGCTAGCAGTAGGCCAACTATTCCTGAGTACTCTTGAAAAGCAGCAGCATGAAGACAGGTCTTTCCAGCGTCGTTTGTACCAGCTCCGGCGACCCTCTTGGTGGTAGCAAGGTTCGGATCTGCTCCATGCTCCAGCAAGAGTTTGACGGACGCTTCGTCGCCCCGCGCTACAGCCCAGAAGAGCGGTGTCCGGCCGGCGTTGTCTAGATCGTCTATCATGGCGGTCGATTCTGCTAGCTCGTTTTCGAGGCTTGAACCAGGTCTTAGTCCTAACACGATCTTGTGAAGCCGGCTAAATCCACGCTCGTCCAAACCATCGTAATTTTGCGGAAACAAGCCAAACACTGTATCCTCCTGCTCTGTGCTGTGACCCCTCAAAAGAACTCTATCCCACGCACAATCAAGACAGCTAAATCCAGTAGCATCTTCTTGATATATATCCGCGCCATACGACATGAGAAGCCTACACGCATCGTACAAATCACGACGAAAACTGAGGGCTAGCAAAGATTCCCCCTCCGGGAGACAATCATGCGGCGAAACGCTCCTATCATCGAGCATCTTCTTCAAGGGCATAGTCTCTCTTCTGATATAATAGTCATGACCGAGAGAGCCGTGGTCAACGACTCCACGTACTCTGAGAAGTAGTTCAGGCCCAGCCATTGTGT
>JAKLMF010000447.1:0-15874 GCA_022813555.1 Botryosphaeria agaves | reverse complement strand
AGTCCTCAACCAGGACCTTCCTTCTTGCAGTCACCAACGGTCGTTAGTGGCTCAGAGATGCCGCAACTCACTTGTCTTACCCCACAGAACACTATCCCTATTCCGAGTTAGCCTCACGGCGGACGACTGGATCTGCCACAATCCCAGTGCGCCCTATCGTAATGGAGGAACGGTCACAGAGCTGGGTAGATAGAGGCTTGGGTGTTTCTTGGAACGGATTCAAGCATCTCCAGCATCCTAAGCTATCCTGAAAAGGTAGGTACAAGCTGAGGTAGGTCCGGAGGCTCATCTCGGTGCAGGGCCCTCTCTCATGCAGTTCATGCCGTTACTCCGCTCTTATCAGTCTTGCTCTTCCCCTCCAATCCATGTCAAAACACGAGGCTTTGCCACGGGCCACTTGCAGCCGAGAAGGCGGCCGAGTCAGCGGCGATAGGCACTCCCCGACTCTATCTTGACCTCAAACCGGGATGATAGGAGTTGATGCCGCATACTAGCGCAGCGACTGTGGCCGCTCACTGGTCGAAGATGAAGGAATACCACGCGCGCTGGATGTAGATGCCGTTTCCAGACCCCCGACAATTGTCACGTACAACAGACTATCTCATGTGCGGGGAGCACTTATCTAGAGCATGATGGCCTCGGGAGTCGAGCGCATTCCCTCCTTCAACCGGCAATCGCACTCTTCAGAGAGACTGCTACCATCTCTCGAGAATGGCCGAAAGGAACGCGAGTGTCTACTCGGCTTCTGGCCACAAGAAGAGCGTGGCACAAGAGCCTGTTACATCGGTGCTGAAAGGCGGAGACGTCCCATACGATCCGAATCATGAGTGGAACGAGGATGAAGAGGTCCTGGCTGCGCTGGGCTACAAGCCGGAGTTCAAACGAGAATTCAGTCTCTTTACGAGCTTCTGCGTTAGTTTCGCTGTCCTTGGTCTCTTGCCGTCCTTCGCTTCCACCCTATACTATGGAATGGGCTACGCAGGAACCGCAGGTGAGCAATTGTTGCTTGCACGGATCGCAATGGGCACTAAACAAAGGATTTCCAGGAATGGTCTGGGGTTGGCTCATAGCTATGGTTGGCATACAATGCGTCGCCATGAGCATGGCCGAGCTCTGCTCATCGATGCCAACCAGTGGAGGCCTCTACTACGCGGCCGCAGTCCTGGCGCCTCCAGGATGGGGTCCTCTCGCCGCCTGGATCACCGGATGGTCGAATTGGTTTACCCAAATCACTGGAGCGCCTTCTGTCAATTACGGCACGGCAGCCATGATATGCGCTTCAGCCTCTATTATGAACCCGGACTACGTGCCGCAGGCGTACCAAGTCTATCTTGTCACGTTCTTCCTCATGATAATCCATGCGACAATGTCGTCGATGCCTACACGGTGGCTAGCTAGGACAAACTCATTCGGGTCAACATTCAATATGCTGGCTCTCATGGTGGTCATCATATTGATACCGGCAGCGACCAACCGACAAGAACGGGATTTGACAAGATTTACAAATTCCGCTGCAGTGTGGGGAAATATATACCCAGGCACGAGCTATCCAGCCGGCGTAGCCGTGCTTATGTCTTTCATCTCCGTGCAATGGACCTGCTCCGGTACGTATAAAACTCGTTCGTCCGGTTCCACATGTCTGATAGCTTGCTTAGGTTACGATGCGCCCTTTCATTTGTCGGAAGAATGTTCAAACGCCAACGTTGCCTCTCCTCGGGCCATTGTGTTGACGTCTACCACTGCTGGAGTTTTCGGCTGGTTTTTACAACTCGTGGTCGCCTATACAGTCGTTGATATCGGTGCTGCGCTCCAATCTGATCTTGGCCAGCCTTTCGCGGCTTACCTCATTCAATGCTTGCCGCAGAACGTCGTCCTTGCAATCCTGTCACTTACTATCATCGCTGGCTTCTTCATGGGCCAAGGGTGTATGATCGCCGCATCCAGGGTTACTTTCGCCTACGCGCGAGATGGCTGTTTTCCCTTGTCGAAGTACTGGAAGAAGGTCAACAAGTACACGCAGACTCCGGTTAATGCTGTGTGGTTCAATACAACCATCGGATGTTTGCTTTTACTTCTGATCTTCGCTGGTCCTCTCGCTGTTGGATCGCTGTTCTCTGTCGGCGCCATTGCCGCCTTTGTGGCCTTCACCACGCCAATTTTCATCCGAGTCTTCTTCGTCGGTAACCGCTTCAGACGTGGACCATGGCATCTGGGCAGGTTCAGTTTGCCCTGCGGTGTGATCGCATCAGCTTACGTTGTATTGATGGTACCTATACTTTGCTTGCCTAGCCTGACTGGCAGCGACTTGGCGTGAGCATCATCAGATCCCTTTGTTGTTTCACCACTAATCCAATGCAGACTCGACGTAATGAACTGGACCTGCGTTGTCTACGGCGGCGCGATGACTCTCGTTCTCATCTGGTGGTTTGTCTCAGCAAGAAAGTGGTTCAAGGGACCGAAGGTAAACGTGGATCACCTAATGCTCGGACGAGACGAAGCGACATTGGAAGGGCAAAAGGAGACGGACAGCGCCAGCTCGACGCATTCGCCTGGTCCGTCCAAAGATGCCAAGGTGAAGGCCGAGCTCGACGCAGACGCGGCCCGTCGAGAGGTGCAGGACGACGAGCGTTTCTACAAGCTTCCGCAGAACAGGACAGAGCTTAAGGAGGAGTGAGGTCATGTGAAGATGCATTGAGACCGCTCTTCTTGCGTATTTATGAATGTATGTAACCACATAGGATCACTAGCGTCATGTGAAATCACGCTCTGTGCAAATGCAATGTAGAAATAGTACCAATGACAGCAGTGAACTTTCAGTAAAGGATGATGCCTCGCTGGATGTGTTCACATGTTGTTGCAGGGTCCACCCGCTAGTTCAGCCTTACCACCGGGCCTACCATCGGAGTCCGAACTCTGGCTGACTTTATTTTGGTAGGTCATCATATATGTAAGTCATCGCTTCCACTCAGTTGCTCCCAATTTCCTGTTCTCCAGTTTCCCCTGTGCAGAAGACCGGGTCCGCCAATATCATCAGCTTCGCGGGCTACAGAACACTACGGGAAGTCGCAGAGCCGTTCCAACCCACCAGGCGCATAGCACTACACCTCCAAACACACCTACCTCCTCAGAACCCTCTACCGCTCCTCTCTCTCAACCTCCCACAATGCCCTCCACAACCGACTCCCCTACGGACCCAACCCTCCACCTCCCGCGCCTCCTCTGCCTGCACGGCGGCGGCGTCACCGGCGAAGTCTTCCGGCTGCAAGCCCGCTCCCTCATCTCCGCCCTGCGCCCCCACTTCCGCCTCGTCTTCGCCGACGGCCCCTTCTTCTGCGACCCGGGCCCGGGCATCCTGCCCGTCTACGCGGACTTCGGCCCTTACCGCCGCTGGCTGCGCTGGCTGCCGGAGCACCAGGAGGTCGACGCCGACACGGCGGTCGAGGAGATCTGGTACAATTTGAGGGGCGCGATGGAGGGGGATGACGCGCTGGGAGCCACGGGGGAGTGGGTCGGGTTGGTGGGGTTTAGTCAGGGGGCGAAGTTGAGTGCGAGTTTGCTGTTTGAGCGGCAGGTTAGGGAGGAGCAGCAGGAGAGGGTGGAGAGAGCGGAGAGCGGGACGATGCCGAGGTGGCGGTTTGCGGTGTTGTTGGCTGGACGGGCGCCGCTGGTGAATCTGTGCCCGGAGCTTGTGGATAGCAGGGCGTTGGTGTCGGCGGCGGACATCAGTGAGGGGTTCCAGTTCGTCGATATGAGTGATGAGAGGCATGTTCTTCGGTTACCGACGGTGCATGTGCATGGATTGCAGGATCCGGGGCTGCATTTGCATCGGCGGTTGTTGGAGCAGTATTGCGATCCGAAGACGACGACGCTGGTGGAGTGGGAGGGCACGCATAGGGTGCCGATCAAGAGCAAGGATATTGAGAAGATCAAGAAGGCGATTTTGGATGTGGCTGAGCAGACAGGAGTTCTGCAGTCTCCGCAACAAAACGGCTCGACCTAAGCGCTCCAGGACAAAAGGGTCGGTTTGACCTAGTGTCCCTCTCTGAGCAAGGGACGCTCTATGGATGCCACATGGGAAAGGATCTGGTGTGTTCGAGCGTACGAGCGAAAGACTCAGGGCATACTCAGGCGTTAATACTAGACGGGCACGGGATACAGGCCGGATAACATGCCTGATGGAATTCTCAAGACGTCTAGCACTTTATCAATAAGTCTAAAATCCTCACCGTGTTTGGGGAACAGATTTGATTCCACAAATCGAAATGCAACGAGCAAGCACAAGACCGTGCAATTTACAGCAACCACATACCGCTTCAGTGGTCCCAACGCAGCCATTCGGCTCCCCGTTGCAACGCCGGGCCAAGGTGACACGATGGCGGTGATAGATCTACTTATCTACTCCCTCACGCATACTGCTCTGCTTAATACAACGACTTGTCGGAAATGCTTGGCTAGTTTCTAGCGGTGCTCAACATCCAAGACCTAAATCCAGAGTCATATGGGAGCGCGCATGAAAGTCTGTGTCAAATGTCTAATATGTTTGCTTGAGGTCGAAGTTCAGCTCATGTTGATCGCTATGTTGACAAGAGTGTGTCCAGATATCCCCGTTGAATACGGACTAGTGGGAATGTTTTATTCGAACACTGTCTACCATCGACGCCCCTTGAGGAGATCTGTGTGTAAGGCGCACGCACGGTGCACTGCAGAGATGCAGATAGTTAGATGCCAAGCTGGGGATGCTGTAGCCAAGCTCTGCGGAGCGACCCGCGGGGCGGTGGTTAACCGTCAACCATGATGGCGGAAGCGTCCAAGGCCGGATGACAGGTGGGGAGCCCCGCTGCTCGCAACAACCACCGTCTATCGACTGTTGATCAGGATGTTTACTTGGTGGCCATTGACTGACAGCCGCTAGAAACCTTCGCAGATGGGTTGACATGGCACTAGAGTTGGCACGCACGAGCACTCGCCCGATCGCAGGATTCGAGTCAAGCATCTGTGCATCATGTTTTGCAGCTCGGCTTTTTTCGCGCGCGATGACCATAACGCCGACCGAGCCGATCCTTTGCCTGCTTGCCCCATCCTGCTGTCACTCATGCAAACAACTCTCGCTCCACCATACTGTGCTTCATTCCTTGACTCAAGGCGTTTCTACGTCTTACTGCCATCGCGATGGCCTCGAGCACTTCCCATGCCGACGCGAGGAATGTCGAACTCGATTTCTTAAAGAGAGCCACATCCGAGGCAGAGGCAGGACCCGGCGCGAGCGGATTCAATGAGACACCGGAGAATGTCGTTGTAAACAGAGAAGCAGACGCACAAGATGCTTCGTCGTCCAGCACGGATTCGCAGAACCATGCGGTGGAGAAAGAGAGGCCTGGCACGCCACCGGAACAGCAGCGCAGCAAAGCTCAGATTGCCATCATCATGTCTGCGCTGGGTGTACGTTGCTCACTGGCCGCCATGATGGGACGAACGCTAACGGTATACAGATGGCCGTGTTCCTCGCAGCAATGGATGTCGTACGTTGACTCATCCTACTCTTTTCGCATACCACGGGCTAACTCTGACACCACAGACCATCATCACCACCGCCGTCCCCACCATCTCAGAGCATTTCCATTCCGCTGCTGGATATACTTGGATAGGCTCAGCATACCTGCTCGGCAACTCAGCCTCGACTCCGATATGGGGCAAGATATCCGATATTTGGGGTCGCAAGCCCATCTTGCTGATTGCGAACTTCACATTCTTCGTCGGCTCGCTCATCGCCGCGCTGTCGACTAGTATCGGTATGCTGATCGCTGCCCGGGCTATACAAGGTATTGGTGGAGGCGGTCTGGTTGTTTTGGTCAACATCTGTATCAGCGACCTGTTTAGTCTCAGGTATGTGGAGGACACCCACGTTGTACGTTCGGGGTGCTGGTGTGGAGCTAATCTGACGTTGCAGGTCTCGCGGCGCTTACTTCGGAATCATTGGCGGCGTCTGGGCTCTCGCGAGCGCTATTGGACCTGTCATTGGTGGTGTCTTTACTCAAGAAGTCTCCTGGAGATGGTGTTTCTACATCAACCTTCCCCTCGACGGAGCAGCCTTCCTCGTTATCCTTTTCTTCTTGGACCTGCAAACCCCGAAGACTCCTCTGTGGGAAGGCCTTAAGGCGATCGACTGGCTAGGTGCCCTCACCATCGTCGGTGGTACGCTGATGTTCCTCTTCGGTCTCGAGTTCGGCGGCGTCACCCACCCCTGGAACAGCCCAACCGTCATCTGCCTCATCGTCTTCGGCGTCTTCACCATCGGTCTTTTCGTGCTCAACGAGTGGAAACTGGCCCGCTATCCTATCATGCCGCTGCGATTGTTCAAGTACCGCTCCAACATCGCTGCTCTAGGTGTCTGCTGGCTTCACGGTTTCGTGTTCATCGCGAGTTCCTACTTCCTTCCGCTGTATTTCCAGGCCGTGCTGGGCGCGTCACCTCTGCTGTCTGGTGTTTACCTCTTACCCATCGCCATTGCCCTCTCCATCTCCAGCGCGGGTACGGGCATCTTCATCCGCAAGACTGGACGCGTGAGTTTCCCCTATCATTTTATAGAGACTTCACTAACACAATCGCCCAGTACCTCCCCGCAATTTGGTTCGGCCTCACCTTCATGACGCTAGGCTACGGCCTCCTCATCGACCTCCCCTACCCCGGCCACAACTCAGCCAAGTGGGCCAAGATCATCATCTACCAGGTCATCGCAGGTATCGGCATAGGCCCGAACTTCCAATCCCCGCTCATCGCCCTGCAATCCCTCGTCCACCCGCGCGACATCGCCACCGCGACCGCCACCTTCGGCTTCACCCGCAACCTCGCGACCTCCATCTCCGTCGTCATCGGCGGCGTCGTCTTCCAGAACGAGATGAAAAAACACTCATCCGCGCTGCGCGCCGCCCTCGACCCCTCCACCGCCGCCCAGCTCTCCGGCGGCAGCGCGGGCGCCAACGTCGGACTGGTCGCTGGATTGCCGGCTGCGCCCAGGGAGATCGTCCGGCGCGCGTTCGCGCAGAGTTTGAGGACCGATTGGATCATGTATACGGCGTTTTCGGCGCTGGCGGTGGGGGTGAGTCTGCTGATTACGAAGCAGAGCTTGACGAAGACGCATGAGCAGACGCGGACGGGGTTGGACGAGGAGAAGAGGAAGACGCTGGAGAGGGCGAATAGTGAGAGGAGGAAGAGGGAGAGTGGGGTGCCGAGGGAGGAGGTGTGATCGCCGTTATATGTTTAGACCAGTTTGTTATTTGGGATTGATACCCTGCTTGGTGTTTCGCATCTTAGCCGTGGATACAGGGAGGGCATTCGCATGGGCGTTAGGTGGGGATAGGTAGGCATTACAGGGACAGGAGCATTCTCGATCAGCAGGCACATAAGTCCACTCCGAAAAGCCTGGAGTATATAGCTTTGGGTATATTAATATTGTACATATGCCGCTTGCCCATTGTAAACTTGACTCGTGATTCAATATAAAGGTCTTCGTTTACCTCACTGCTCGAATCTCACTACTACACCGGACATCTTCAAGCACTGACTCAGTCGCGCGCGAGGTGCTATACGCCTTCCTCCTCCTGACATCACACCGATGAAAACGGAGCGCCCGTCGTGACACGTTAGAGGTCGCGCAGCGCTTCGACCGGCCAGACGTTATCGGTTCCGAAGAATCTCTAGTACAGGCCGGTATCAGTCGACGGGGAGATGCTGTTGAAGAGGAAGAGCGATTGCGCACCTGTGAGGAATTCTTCGCTATAGAGCGAAAAGTAAACAATTCTGTCGTCAGCCAGACAAACTTTCAAGCCGGCCCACCAGAGACCCCGGAGCCAAAATAAACACGCGAATCCACTTACAAGCTCAACGTGATAAACCCATCCCGATCCTCATCATACCGCTTAAACACGTCCGTCATTCTCTTCAGGCTGATGCACGCCTGCACGAACAGGTCGAAGCTGATGGCGTTGTCGCCGCGCTTGTCGTACGTGCGGAACAGCAGCGTGACGAATTGCGGCGACAGTCGGTACCCGAAGGCGACTAGAGCTTCGGAGAACTCGCGGTACTGGATCGTGCCGCTGCGGTCCAGGTCGAAGCGGTCGAAGAGCTTGCGCCACGCGCCGAGGAAGGACCACAGGCCGCTGTTGGGGGGGAAGGGAGGGGGTGGTTAGTATGAGTTGGGTGCGGAGGAGGATGGAATGGGGTTGGAGATAGGGATGGAGGAGGAGGGGAAGGGGATGTACCAGAACTCCTCGAAGTTGATGGAGCCGTTGCGATCGGTATCGAACATCCTGCGCTCGCAATCCATATCGTTAGCGCTTCTGTGCTTCACAAGGCAGAGTAGCTGGATAGCTGTTTCAAGCTTCAACCTCACCTTATCATCATCTTGACCGTGTGCGGATCGAAAGACGTGTAATCCCCGTTCACTAGTGCGGTGCTCAACTCGCGCTCAGACAGCTGTCCGCTTCCTACAACACCAACAACACCAAACCCGTCAGCCCATGTCAAATACACCACCTTTCCCCATCTCCGCTCTCAGACCCACTCAACCTCCCCCTCCTACCCTGACCTCCCCCATCTCCCCCTCCGAACCCCCCCCCCAAACCCCAAAAGCACCCCGGAAAGGAAAAAAAAAAGCCAGCATACCATCCTTATCCACAGTCCTGAATAGCCTCCACAGCCCCTCGCGATCCCCATCCCTGACCGGCGCCGGCGTCGGCGGCGCCCTGCCCGCCAGTCCTCCACCTCCACCTCCACCTCCGCCCCGTGCCCCCGGCCCATCCCGCCGATCAAAACCATGACTCTGCGGCGGCGGACTGCCGTAGTACTCTCTCCTCGCATCCGGCGCTGGCGCTTGTGGCGGCGGAGGGGGGGGAGGGGGGGGAGGGGGATGGTAATCATTATACGCGTAATTGCTACTGGCGCCAGGGCCGGAGCCTGTGTATCTAGAACCGCCGCCGTCGGAGCTGTAGGAGTGGTGTCTGCTGGCGCCGCTGCTACCGCCGGCGTAGCGGTGGTGGTCGTCGCGCAGATTCTGGGGCGGAGGCGGGGCGGGTTTGGCGTCAGGCCGCGAGGAGGTGCGCGGGGGTGGGGGACGGCCGCTGGAGGGGGAGAGGTGGGTTTGCGAGAGGAGGTAGGCGACCTGTGGAGGGGGGGATGTTAGAGTTTTGACAGTTGTTCTGCGCTGAGGGTCCTGGGCGGGGCTGGACTGGGTCGAGGGAGAGAAGAGGGGAGGGAGGGGAGGGGATGATGGTCATACATGCTCGGGTTCTGCATGCGCGGGGAGCGCGTCGGGGTTGTAGCCTTTGTTGTATGCCATTGCAAGGATTGGGAGGTTGTAGGTGGTATGAGGGAAGGCTTTGGTGGGTAGGGAGAAGGGCGCGGGTGTTATGAGGGATGCTGCGGCTCCCCCTCTACTGCGCAGCTGTGTGCGGCTGAGATGCGCCCAGTTGCGCCGGTGACTGGAATGAGACAGAGTTCAGGTCACGAGGCGTTTGGGGCGTAAACTCTTGTGCGAGGCAGAAATGGTGAGTTTGGAGTGTTGTTCGAGGGTGCGAAGTTAGTAGTGTTCATCAAGAATGTTGATGTTGTTCACTTGCATCGCGGCACTGATCGCGTAGGATTCGTCATTGAGCATGGGGGACATGTGTGGTAAACACGCAAGCCTACAACAGTAACATTGACGTCCTCACGAGTAGAAAAAATCTGAGAATGGATATCCTTTTTCGAAAAACACACTGGCCAACTCAAATCTGTACTGAAACACAACCCTGCCGTGAAATAGACGTCGATCTTGTGCTTGTACTAACCATACCTCAGCATCGGTATCCAGAAACAGTAGTCATCAACATATCAGAGCATCCCACCAACCACTGCGAACATTCTCATAGGCAAGACACACCGTAAAAATGAACAGCACACACAACCCGACTGGCCTGTGCTGGCTGGAAACAAACGAGCGTGACCTGTAAAGGGTATCTAGCTGAAGAAAAACACCTGACATCCTCCTCTATCTGCTAACAATCACGGACGACGGTGTCTGAGGACATGCTTTCTGCAATGTTCCGGAATAAGAGACGGTGTAACAGAATCTCTGACCGTTAGTAGCATTGTCTCACTACAATCGCGAGTTCATCATGCTCAGATCCTCACGCTTTTACCTTCTTGTTCATCCCACCATCCGCTTCATCCGAAGTCTTCCTCTTCCTCTCCATATCCTCATCTCTAAAACTCGGCCCGTTCGGCACAGCAGGCGTAAACTGAATGGGGCTGGGAAGCATGTTCGCTCGCCCAAAATCCCAGTCAGGGTAGAAACTCGAGGGTGACGGTAGAAGCGTGTCTGACACAAAACGACTCGGAAGTGCTGAAATAGGCGTCTCTTGACTGTAAGAGTTGTTGTTTACTGGCGGCGCCGGCCGTGCGAATGGATTCGGTGGACCTGTTGCTCCTGCACTGAGTAGTGCGCTTGCACTGGGCGACGGCGGAGGCAGAACGACGCCGGTATGTGATGCATTCGGTCCTCTGGGAGAAGTCACTCCCGCTCCCGCTGCAGTCGCCGCAGTTTCTTTGGATGATGATTCTGCCGTTGCTTCACCGCCGTCAGAGTTCTCGCTAGGAATCTGTACTTTCAGTCGCGGACGTTTCGCGTCCGTCTGTAGACTGTTCGTCCTGCTTGGTGGTACAACGTTCGGAACAGCTGGTGTCGACGCGGTTCTTTGCGGCTGCATGACGGCTTGCGGTATTTGCTGAGGACGTGGTGGCTGTGGAGATCTTCCGTTGACTTGAGACCGTTGCATGGCTGCAATATCTATGGACTGAGAACGCGGCCCACTCTCTATCTTGATGGCTAGTTCGGTTCTCGGCGCTTCTGCTGTACTCGTAGGTCCCCAATGCTGAGCTAGCAGTGAACGGCTGTCATCAATGGGAGTAAAAATGCTGTGCGATTTCGCTGCAGCCGGTAGCGGTTTTGGCTGGGGTAGAGGGGGACTGTGAAATGTGTTCTGCTCAGGTCGAGGAGGCGAAGGTACAACAACTTGGGGCGGCGGTTGCGGCTGCGGCTGCGGACGTTCTTGTTGCGGAAATGCAGGCGGCATCGATGACCTACGGTGCTCTTGCGCGAGTGCCTGCTGCATTTGCGGATGCTGATGCGGGTGAGGAGGCGGATGTGGAGGAGGATGAGTGTACTGGAAATGCGGTGGATGTGGCTGGCCAGGCTGACCTCGGATAGGCATGCCTGCAGCGGCATTGGGGTTGTATATGGGCGGGTTAGGCACGTAAGCGTAGTTTGGAGGTGGAGCAGCATGGGAGACTTGGAGGTGCTGCGGTACAAGATTCGAGCTAGGACGTCTACTGTGAGCCCGGGACGCTGGCCTCGATATGCCCGGTGGCTGAGGAGAAGGCACTCGGTGAGTAAACGGAACACCATTGTGAACGGGTGGGGAAGCCGTCACATGTCGCATCTGCTGGAAAGCCTGTTGGTTCTGGAGATGATGAGCCATCATGGCCGGTTCCGGTGGTGAGTGCGACTCGTGAGGGGGAGACCCCATGTTCTCATCAATCTCTTCCTCATCGTCCCCATCGGCCTTCCCCGCGAAGTCTTCCGGACCCTTGTGCTCGTGCGCTCCGCCATACTGTGCAGATTTAGCACCCATGTAACGCTGTAGGGATCACGGACGACAGAACGTACGTATTGATACCGTCCGATTGTCTCGTTGATGTCGCCAGAGGAGAACTCGTAGAGCTTCTTGTTGTGTCCGAAGATGATAACAGCGACGTCAACGGAACAAAGGACGGACAGCTCGTAGGCCTTCTTGAAGAGGCCGCCTTTGCGCTTGAGGAACGTCCTAGCGTTGGCTGGGTCAGTAAATTTCCGACAAGTGCGCTGGACGGCCGTTCACGATCGCCACGAGGCCAACGTACACTGATCTATTCCTGTCGTCCTTGATGGCCTTGATCTCGATCTTCCTTCGACCCATGGCTGACTAGACGTCAAGCGCCAATGGTCCTGAGACGGTTCCTTTCCGGACAGCCCAGTGCGCAATGGAGGATTGCGACGGCGACGGCGAACTGCGACGAGGTCGTCGGCTGGCACGGGGAGAATTGTGGGAAGCTCTTGGTGTGTGTGGGGTCTCAAGCAGGCGGACCAGGCGATACTCCTGGGCGACGGCGGCGGGCAAGTCTTAACGCTCCCTCGATGGACTGGACGTGACGTGCGGCTCCCGCGATCTCGAGCGTGTTGCTGTCAGTCCGCATGGCAGAGAGGCTGAGGCAGAGATATTTATAGAACCGCTGCGTGATTGGTCCCAGCCGAGCGATCCAGCTTGGAACGGAGACTTTTGCGGGCACCCACGCCTAATTAGCTCGGCGAAACATGTGCGCATTCCCTAGAGGAGTGCTATTTACGTACATTGCTGGCCATCTCCGACCGATACTACATCTACTGTTCTGCCGTGCTCTCGCTGCTGCAAGACACTGTACAGCTTGACGGAGCACCGGTTACAAGACGGCGATCCTTCCGCACGCTAATTCGGCCAATTCTGGAGTTCTCTCAAACAATGGTTCCATTGGAGAACCGCAGCCAATCATCTTCGCAAGCATGTCCGAACGCGTGATTCCTTCCAGATGCTGATCACAGGCACGCTCTGACACAGTGGATGGCCACGACGCGAGATAGACGGTGTAGCGGGGCAGGCCCGGTCTCTGTTAATCAGCGCAGCTCTGTTTGCTTTAGTACCTAGCGATCAGCAGCATATGTTACTGGGGTGAGCTAAGAGAGATGTGCTGTTCCAAGTACTCGGCACACCGTCAGTCCCGTTTCACCATCCGCTATGTTGGTTAGGGTATTCCCCACACTCTAAGCCTGCAAGAACGTTGCTCCACCGGGTACGGCCCCGATGCTTCTAACGTCTGGTTTGTCTTTCTTCAACATCGGCCTAGTTTGCTTTCCTTTAGCTCCAAGTATTCGTGTAGTGTAACTCTTTGACAGTACGCCCGTTCTCGTGCCTCAATATTCGGGAAGACGCGGTTCGAGCGGACCTTTGAAGAAGTATTCGCAGTCATCCGACAACTGCCACAGGCGTAGCCATGAATGAGTGAGACAATATTGCATTTCGAAATTGATGCACTATGCATCACTAGCATCACTCAGAGCGCCCACAGGCGTCGTGCCCAGACTCGTCCCCAAGCTCTCTAACCCTCGATTCACCACCAGCCTCCCTCCCTCGCCAGCCCCATCTATACCGTTGACAGCACCCAAGCCCGCTTCGAACCTCAATCGTTCATACTTCTCTCCCGTCTCCCTCAACTGCGCCTGAATCTATACCTCCCGCTCCTTCATCTCCCTCTTCTCCGCCCTCAGCTCCTCCATCTTCCTCACTCTTGCCGCTCTCGCCTCCTCCAACCCCTGCAACCTCGTCCTTAACTTCTCAACCACAGCCCCTAGATCAGGTAACGGTGTGATCCGTGGTGGTGTCCGCGGCCGCTGCTCCTCAGCCGCCCGATCTCTGCTCGTCCCGTACGTGCCTGCACGCGTCTGCGCAGCCTCGTACGCCGCATTGCGCTCTGCTTCCGAGTCCTCAGATGCATCAACGTCAGATCCAACGCCCTCAGCCGACGCAATCATATCGGCCATCTCTGCGCGCCGTTTCCGCTCCGCCTCGCGCTCGGCTTTGCGGCCAAGCGAGATTTTGCCATCTTCTACGTAGGCGTCAAAGCCTTCGGCGATATCTTCGTCGTCGGGAACGAGGCGGGTCTCGGGGTATTTCTGCTTCTCATGAAGGGTTAGACGGCCAGTGCGTTCGTCAATCTCTTCTTCTGAAGCATCGTCGACGTCGAGAGATAGGTAGTCTTGTTCTTTCGCCAGACGCGCCCGTCGCTCTTTCTTCTCGCGAATCTCGGCTTCTGTGGGGATGGCAGAGGAAATTGTAGTGGAAAGTTTGGTGAGAGGACCAAATTTGGAGGTGACGTCGAGCGCTTGACCCGTCTCTTCATCGTCGCTCGCAGGTAGAGAGGGAAGCTCCTTTGGCGTTGACGGTGTTGAGCTCTTAAGCTCGGCTAGGTAGTCTTTACTGTAGGTAGGTCGGTCCTCTGACGCACCAGCTCTGAAAGGCAACTGGTCAGACGAGAGAGATGCGCGTAATGCTTTGCGCTCAGCATTCTTCTCAATCGCGAGACGGCTGAGGTTGGACTTTTTTGGTGTGAAGACTTCCGTATTACTCTCGCCTTCTCCCGGTCCAAAGGATAAGCGCTGAGAAGAGGACTTCTTAGACTTGGAGGATATGGCGGGCCGTTTCACGACGGGTTCTGCGAAGGTCCATCAGCGATCTGTGGCTGGGCGCGTCAGAAATATGCCACTATGAAATTCTTTACAAAAGTAACTTACCTTCAGTACCTGACGTGACGGCGCCCTTGCTGTCGCTCTCATCATCGTCTTGACCAATTCTCCGGGCTACGCGCCTTGCGGCGAACGACTTTTTCATTTTGCAAACTGTGCCGGGGAATAATGTTTGAATAAATTCAGCGAGTGTAAGCGTCCGCAGCTGTTGTCGCTGTTTGTGTATAGGTGGATGTACTTCTCAATACTCAAATACAGCCTTACAGTGAATGTTGAACTTCCGCGGCAACTTCCGGCGCGTCGCAAACCTTCGAGGTTCAGGACTAACTTTCGTGTGCAACTAACGCAAGAACAACAACCGCGTCAATCATGCCTCAAGCTCAGCCCGAGCTGAAGAAGGTATCACGATAGCTCCCAAGGTGGTTGAGAAATTTGGTAGCATACAGGCTAACACACAGCAGTACCTCGACAAGCGGCTGTTCGTCCAGCTCAACGGCAGTCGTAAGGTTATCGGCGTCCTACGCGGTTACGATGTGCGTAGATGCCCATATCTCCAATAGGGCGGACGATACCGGACCAAGCCACTGGAGAGACCGCGAAGCTGATATTCCCCGATTATGTTAGGTCTTCCTAAATATCGTACTTGACGATGCAGTTGAGGAGAAAGCTGGAGGTGAGAAGGTCAGGATAGGAATGGTGGTAGGTGACACAGAGCTCGCCAAGCTCTTGTTTGGCTGCGATTCTGATTTGGGTGTGTCAGGTTATTCGCGGGAACTCGGTCGTAATGCTCGAGGTATGGTCACCATCCGTATCTAACGGACTTGTTCTATCCATGCGGGTTGTCTGACTTCTTCTCAGGCCCTTGAACGTATCGGCGGGGACGACCGGCAGCAGCGAGGGATGTAGGGCTTGGGCGCGGACACTATTGACATGGGAAGGCCAGACAATCAGGCCAGTGAATACTCGCAGATTCGGCGCTTGGTATGGCGTACCCGGTGCGCGTTCACGCTTGTGGAGGCTCATATCGTCTCTGCTAGCGTCGTTCATCGACGCTGTAGGGCGTGTCTATACAGTCTACGGTCGCACGCGAGGACGATGAAGACACCAGGTTTGAGCAACGGATTGAACGATCTGGGGCGGCTTCAAAACTGTTTTGGGAGATGTTTCGATCGATTAAGAGCAGGGCCTGAACCCCTTTGCAGAAAGTTGAACAAATGAACCATGTCAGAAGGTGTTTCCGAGTAAATTCTACAACCGTTGCATCCTCGAAGCACGTGAACATGGGATCAATAGTTCGTCCTTCGAATCGCCTACCAAAACTCATCTCCAGCAACACTGTGGTTTTCCCTCGACCATCCTCCTGTCTTCCCAGATCATGACATCAAGTAAGGAATACGCAGCACTCGACACACGTGTTTTGAGGCCCCACCCACATGACCAAGACGCCAGCAATGCAATCGTACAAAAATCGTCCCCTCAGAATCGCAAAAGAAACATCTTCTTCAGTTCTTTACTTTCTTCTTCTTC
>JAKLMF010000446.1:0-15897 GCA_022813555.1 Botryosphaeria agaves | reverse complement strand
CAACCGCACACTTCGAGATTTCAGCATCTCAACTGGCATTTGTCCGGTAAAAGATGTTACAAACCACCAGGGCGCTGGGGCCCCCGCTACCGCCAGCTTGGTGTATCTTGAACAACTATTCGGCGGTGGCCCGCCAGCGAGAGATCATCCCGTTCAAGATATACGTCAAGCAATCCAGTGGCCGGCACGCAAATCTTCTGCCCAGAAAGTCTTCATGAATTTCCAGACGATGATGGGGAGTGTGAGGAGGGAAGGGGACTCGATGCTGAGAGCGAAGAAGAAGTTGAGAACAAGGATCTGAAACTTTCTAGTGTCTATGATCGAATTGAGCGAGTCGGTTCCAGTCGAGAAATCCAGTAAAATCACATTCGTCCTCCAGGGTGTTAGTACGATAATCTCCGCTGAACTCGACTTGGATGGCCAGGACTTCGTAAAGTTTTTCTCCGTGCACAGAAGAGTTCGAATGGTCCAACAGCTTGATCAGTGTATCCACCATGACGATGAACGGGACAAAATCATCGAGTCACTATTAACCGATTCTTCGAAACGCGATGGTGCTTGATTTGCTCTGGCAAGACGACTACAAGGAACACGTGCACAAACACAGGTCTTAATCAAACAGAAGATACAACGCGCAGTTCAGCCGGATCACCACCCAGCCAGAAGGAATCCCGTATTCAGATGATGTACTGACAGTTACGTTACATCTCGTTGTCAACCATTGAAAGACAAGCAGAAGACCATCGTTGCTCGTTGGTGCTACGCATCATTGTAATCAGAAGATTATCACTGATCGAAAGTTTCGATAGGTGACGGATTAAGAAGATGCCCATCGGCCCAGGTCCGCGATGCAGTCGTCATTTTCAACTGCCGGTTGAGGTTCAATTGGCTGTACCTCTCGTGCTGTTGATAGGATCGGAGCGCGCCAGTGAAGAATGCCTGCATCTCATCGTCAAAAGCAGACAGCGGGACTTTGCCTCCATAAACGCCTTGCTCGGTTATGCCAAAATGGAGCGGGAGAAGGTTTGGCGATTGCCCCTTGGATCAACGAATGCAAGGCTTCGTCCCATGCGACCGAGGCGTGCGGTCCGAGGCACTCTCATGGCATATTGTGCACCGGCGGAGAGAATTGCGTTGGTCTCAGGGTCTCGTGTCGTCTGCTGGGGAACGTCGAAGTCGAACCTGGAGCTGTCGGAAAGGTGCGGAGAGGTCCAGGCACTCGTGCTGTCAGCGTATTCCACGGCAATAGAGTTTGTGTCCCTTACGTTAATGTACAACGGAGCTGTCTGGCTGTGGCGAACGTCCATCTTGGATCATATCTTAGATCGAACAAGTCTTTGGTGGCTTCGGCGGCTTCGGCATATTGTTTGGGGGCTCCATCAATATGAGAGTGCTTTCTCCACACGCTTTGTCCCTTAGTAGCGGCGTCAACATGGTGATTTGGAGCTGTTAGTGTCCCATATGCCCATGTTGGGAGAATCCACCCACGGCTTCATCTTGTTCACCAATTCCTGAGTCGATCCGGGAGCAACTCGATGGTCTTGTTCTTCCCTTTGCTGCTCTGACCTTTCTCGTCTTTGATGAAACACTTCGCAACGGTGGCATAAGCACACCACGGCTCGATTCTGAGGAAATTGAGGATGGAATATATGTCATGGTAGTAGCTGTTGAATGGGGTGCCTGTCATCGCAATCCGCCGGTCTGCGTCGAGTGCGCATGCTGCCAATGACATCTTCGATTCTCGATTCCTGATTCGACGGGCCCGTACGCTTTCGGCGACATGCTTCCGAGCCACTTCGTGGTCGAACGATTTCGACAACCAGTTGAATGATGATTTGCAGAAGTATGGGAGTGCAGGGTCTTGTTTCTTGTGTCTGGCAGCAATAGCAGAGTCCGTAGTCATGACCGTAACGGAGAAGTTGTTGAGAGGGTGGTGTGATTTTCGATGGTGCTAGGTGCTTAGTGCAGTATGGCCATTGCTGGCAGGTTGTTCCCTAAAGGTTCTCCGCTTCTTAGTCCCAGATGAGTGATTTCGCTGGACAAGTTCGTTTGTCTGACTCGCTCGCAGGAAGGACCGCATACCTCATCAAAGACTCCAGCGTGTCGGCAGGATCGATTGTGAAGACCGCGGGCAGAGAGAACTTCATTCTCTCGGTCGTCATGGCTTGTGGATGCATTGAGAAGTCGAAATGACTAACCCATATCTTGGTTACCTTTTAAGAAGGAAACACGAGAGCCTTCTTCTTGATGGCCACCTTCTGCTCTTTATTGATACCTGCAACAGTGAGGGCGAGGTAAGAGTTGAGCTCGGCAACGTGATGTCTATAGAAGTCAGTGACTGCCCCATCAACGTCTACGGAGACCTTGATCTCGTGTGTGTCCATCTGTAGGTGAAATACTGTAGTCGACAAGGACAAGAAAGCCCGTAAGATTCGACGAAGAAACCGACGGCTGGCTTGTCAGCGATCTTTAATGCAGCCTCAGAGTGGTACTGTCAAAGAACCATGCCGAGTCGTCATCGTCGAGAGGGTCGGTAACCGTGGTTCCTATGCGAGTTGAAGTACGCAGTGACATTTGCCAGAATGATAGGTATGAGGGTATGCATATCGGTCAGAATGCCAAGGGTATCGGAGAATGAGTGTAGATCAAGTAAGGATCATATCCTCGCTCGGTAGACCCTTGTTGCAGCGCCAAAACCATGGATTCGTCTTGTCGATCGACTCTATTGCTCTTTTGGGAACATTGTTCTTGACGTGACTCCATCGGATGCCTCTTTGTGATAGGTCTTAATTGAGATCTTCGTCGTGAGGCTGCGTGAGGAGAGGGTGCTCCTCATGGAGCATGTAGTTGCCGAGGACTTCGTGGTAGTGCACTGTCTTATGTCCGATGCATCGTCTACAGGTAGATCCGAGAAAACCGTCGTTTCGTAATCATCGGTTCAAGGTTGTTAATAATCAGACGTTCGCAAATTCCGACGGAGCGAATAGACCTGATGAAAATGTTTGAACATGAACTGTTTATAGCGTTGACTGACTACGAATGCGCGGATATATATACAGTAATTCGACTCCCGAAACGCAACTTAGATGTACAAGGTATCTGGTATGAAGGTGACATACAACCGCAGGGAAAGTATCCTCTCCCCTTGTGACCGTTCCGTCGTGAAAGACATATGATGCTTCACCTAAGAAATTCGATGACATAGAATGTGCGCTAAGGCTGATGAAGTGACCGGATATCTGCCAAGTATTTACAGGAACGGAACGCTGGGTATCTTACCAAAACCAGAGAAACGCCGCCATGACTGATGAGGATGCCGTAACATATACATTACGCGAGCGGAAGAACGAAATGAACAAGAAACCAAAGACCGCATATGCATCGAGGATAGAAAGAAAAGGTAACTCCCATATATGCCATGCCGTCCAATACCTTTTCATATCGACGTAATCCTCTGCGTATTCAACCTCTTCGGCCTCGACCCAATCACACTCTCCAACTCCTTCATCATATTCGCATTCGCCTCTCTCTTCTCCTTCATCACCGTTTGCCTCGTCCTCTCCTCCTGCATCTTCAACACTCTCTCCTCCCTCGACATGGTCGCAGCGCGCTGTCTCGGCACAGCAATAGCCTCAAACACCTCCTCATCACTCGCGCTATTCTCCGTACTCTCCGTACTCAAACTCGACCTCGACCTCCCCTCTCCATTCAACGCCCTCAGCGCCTCCCCAGGACTCCCCTCATCCACAACAGTAAGCCCGCCCAGGCTCGGCGCCGGCGAGCGCATCCCACCCGACGACGCCTGCGAAACGCGGCGCTCCTGCCGCTCGATGTTGAGCGCCAGCGCCGCGCGCCCGGTCTCCCACGCCTGCATGAGGCTCTTCAGGTCGGCGCCGATGGAGTCGTACTGCGTCATCAGGCTGCCGCCGAGCTCGGTCACGTCGTCGCCCGAGTCTTCGAGACTCCGGTTCGACTCCTCGCGCAGGATCTGCATCTTGGCTTGCAGCCCGCGGATGCCCTGGGAGAGCGAGCTGAGTTTGCGGATGTGCGTCCTGAGGCGTTCGCGGCCGGGCGTGGAGGGGACTTTCGGTGTCGGGGGGACGATGAAGTCTGTGGGATGTGTTAGCAGGTGGTAGGAGCGGTAGGTGTGATGTCACGTGCGCTCTTCCTCGCTCAGGATGCGGTTGAGCCTTTCGCTCCATTCGCCTGTTGTTGCTGCTAGTGTCTCCATCGTGCCGACTGCAGTCCGCCATCGTGCAAAATCGGGCTTGCCGCCGTCGGCCTCTAGTGCTAGAAGGGAGCAGAGCAGGACTCTGCGGAGAACGGCTAGCCGGTAATGGAGGATGCGTAGCACCCTCAGACTCTCTGTGTCTTCGAACTCGTTCTCGGAGTAGCCTAGTGCTGCTTCTTGGAGGTCCGGGTTACTGACGTCGTACACGTCGAAATACCTCTCGAGATCGTCCTCTTGGATTAGCTGTCGCAGCGTGCCGCACGCTTCTGAGAACAACGGGACGGTTGCCGCGAGGGAATTCCGGAGGCTCTTGCGTAGTCTTAGACATCGTCTGTGTTGCCCCTGCTCTTCTAGGCGTGTGATAGGTGGTAGTGGGCTGCTTCTGTAAGGTAATTAGTAAGAAAAAGGTCGGCTAGGGACGCACGCAGCCTCACATTCGGTATCCTCGCGAGACTAATTCCACTTCTTGAATTAATGTCAATGCAGATGACGCAGAAGCATCATGCGCCTGCAAGTTCGTGATCAGGGTCGAAGCGGCTTCAACTGCTTGCTGCCTCAGGTACTGCAGCCACTGCCTCCTGGCATGTGTGTATAGGATTGTAGCCACCAAAACGAATGCGACAACAACCAAGGAGAATCTGCTCTTGCTGAAGCCGTGCTTCCCGTTTCGTGACCAGTGTATCAGCCAGACTAGCCCAAACGCGGTGATGCCTGTAACGACAGCTCCAGTAACGCTTGTGCTGGCTACCTTATACTCTCCCGGACCCTGTGAACCGTGCAACTCATGACTGGGTGCTATGAACGGCCTGAAGGAGCTTGGACCAGTCTGTTCGTTCAGTAGCTGTGATGCGACAATGATGTAGCGGAAATGCTCGAGGAACCGGGTGTTGTCTGCTCTACCTATGCGCGAGTTGACGGCGCGCTGCATGCAGTATGCGTATTAGCCTTGAACTGCCTCGAGAGCTCCCTAGGCGTCCTACCGAGCAAGCACTGTGTATTCTAGCTACCGGTCCATCGTACTGCGTGTTGATTCGAAGCGGCTGTGGAAGTCTATCGCGAATCTTGTGCTGGAATGTGGAAAGGCCTCGCGGCGCGAATGAAGGTGCTTCTACAGAATGCTGGCCGTTGTGTTTCTCGTTCAGTGGTGGAGGTTCCGGTTCCCCTCTACCTTCCCCTATCCGCCATGTTAGCAGGCTGTCCAGCAGGTATATACCATCCATCTTCTCCGGAAGCTCAAGAGGATGAACGTGCGCGTACCTTCCAGGTAGGCCGCCAAGGGCGAGTGTTCGGGAATTATACTCTCCATCAGCGGAAGACAAGCTCCCTGTCTGCGCGCATGGCCGACGCGGTAAACACTTGCGGTGTGTGGAGATGCCGTAAGACTGCAGGCGTCGTAATCGTCGCTTGGGTGTTTCTTATTATGGGGTAGAGCAACGGTTCTGTAAGAGAGCTCAGATGTGAGGTAGCGAACGGTGAGGTGGCATGAGCATCATAGGTTCTCTGGTTTCTATCCAAGATCCAGGATCCAAGATCATGGGGCTCGTCCACTGGCACGACTGAACACCCCTGGAGGTTGCGACACGCTAAGCACGAAGTGGCAGTCGTGGCGTGGACCCTATTTCTCTAGTCGCCGACTCGCCGTGTGGGGATGCCACGTGCGGGCTAACAACATTAAATGAATGCGTGTACTAGCTACGGCGGTCGAAGTTTTCCACAACAGCTCGAAACCCACTTTGGCGCATACTGCTGGTCTTAGTACCACCAACGACTACTCAACATGCAGAACATCGAAAGCGATGGAGATATCTCCAGCCCGTAAGCTGACCGCGCAATGGCTGCTGGACTAGTGCGAAAAGTACAGGGTATCCCGAAAGCTCTCTAGAACGGTTCTTCTAGTTATACAGTAGGTCTAGTTATACAGTAAGAGCCACTGAGACATATCCGAGCAGACTCTATACTTTCGAGCAACCATGAAGATCAGTTGATGAACCGGCCATGATCATCATGATATCTACATGCATGTCAGTTCTTGGCTGGTAGGAAGACACGCAGCTACGACTTACTGTTGCAACCATGTGGGCAGGCTGTAACCAGGAAGCCCTGCAGCTCTTTGAAGGTACAGCAAGGCTTCACGGAAGTATCTTTCGTTGGTACGGGGATACGATACGTTACCCAAGCTCATGTACGCTTCCGCGGCCTAGAATGTGACTGTCAGCCTGGAACGTTAAAGAAAGAGTGATACTTACAGTTGCTAGAAGGTCACCACTGACCATGTCCTGCGCGGTAGCCGCTTCTACAGCTTCAGCCATGTACTCAGTCGCTGGCAGGAGTATACCACGTGCCTCAACATAGTCAGCCGTGTGAAGACGAGCTTCAGCTTGTGCAGCAGCACGAGCGTCTAATCTCTCTTCTTCGCATGCATTCAACGTGGCGGCGTATGTTCGTGCACTGCTGCCTCCACTGCTGGAAGAAGAACTTCCGTCGAGTATGTGAATCCTTGCCAGATATTGCTGCGCCTTCGATAGCCACCACTGTCCAATGTCTAGAGAGCTGTGAGTAAGAGGATGTGTATGATGATAAGGGTTCTGGTTAACCTCGTAATATAGAGACGTTTTGCGGATGGTTCTGCAATACTACAAGCCATTGCTTCAAACACCAGTCTGCAATGTCATCGATCCCTCCAGTATCCGCTTCCCAGTAAGCAAGTCTCTGTAACGTCTCGACAAAGTGCGTTTGCTCTTCCAAGCGGTTGGTTTGGTTCATGAAGTTGCTTGCATCAACCGCTGCCATTACACTTCGCCCAGCCGGGATTCTCGACCGCCAGTCGTCAGGCGAAGAGTCCAGTGTCTGCTGAATATTGCATATGATATCCATCAATACGAGTATGCGCTGCTCTTCCATCCTGAACGAAACGAAATCTATTCAGGAGCTTCCTAGAGGCGATGTCCGATGTACACCTTCTAGGGTGGTAGTCACAGATAAGAGAAAGGGACTTTGACAGAACCACGAAAGGGTTCCACGTGTAAACTCAAACCAGTGTGGCTGCTTTTGAGACTCACAACAGACCTGAGACTTATATTACTTGGAGAAAAGGGCTAAGCATGGGCCGAGAAGGCTATTCGAATTCTATCGAACTCATTCAAACACAGCATGAATGAGACTACGTGCGAAACAGGAAACGGACGAACTAAGTCCGTTGCTGCCCTAGAACGGGCTGTAAAGATAGCGGTGACAGGTCCACGTGCCAGGAGCGAGCTATCAGAGCGTTTTGCCACGAGAAGGGAGTCACGATAGTGCAGCTGAAGCAAGCTTACGCACGATGATATGCCTAAGACCAGGAGAGAGTGAATGACTGAACTACATGCTTGATATCGAGCTAGTGCAACGGACATGTCCGCAACAAACATGACTCTATTACCATCCTAGGGTAGATCCACGCGGTTAGATGTGGCAAAAGAGACTGATTACAATTAGAGTCTGATGCAAGTGGAAAGTCGGAGACAAACTTGTCGCGAGATGCGAAAGGACATTCAGGCGTCGAAGAGTCGGCCGTCTATCTAGGCTGCTCTTGCTATGCCATCAGAGACGACTGCGGCGAGGTGGAATCGCCAGGCTGAGCCACAACAAGGTTAGTGTGTTATCTTGGGAGCCAGTCTTCTGACCCTGGGGGCGGAAGGTGAGCATGAGGTGGAGTGGATCAACCTCCGCTTGCAATGATCAATGAGCTCCTCCCGCAGTGTGCGACACATACTCCGCGCCTGCACGAAGCCCTCAAACTGAATATCAGTTGCTATGGTAGGATTGAGAAAGGTGAGATGCAAAACACTACGATGGACCGGACTATGGTATTTGAGAACATCCAGACGGATTGTTCAGCAACCGCAGAAGTTTCAGATTCACTGTGATTCCAAACTTTGTTTGTCAGCATGAGCTCCGCGATAGAGCTTACAAGCATGGAGCTATTGCAGATCCGCGTCTCGTATGTATCCCAGCTTAGATCTGGGGCTCCGCGCCATGACGTTGCTACCTAAACAACCTTGAAGTGAGTGGAACGGGGCCGAGCGAGATGCCTCACGGCTCCGATGCAAAGGCCGAGCCCTAAACGCCATCGGCTGTTTCGGCCCGAGCGCTGTAGTTACAACCACCAACGCTCATCGCAAACCGCAGCTGTGTCACTGTCAGCAGCAACAGATTTCGAGAGCGAGCACCGGCGCACGAACTGATCTCCATAAACTCCTCCCCGCAGTTGAGAATTCCCCGAATTCGCGGCTTTTTCTAGCCGTTGAGAGGACCTCTAGCTGCACCGCTCGACTAGTCTCTCAGCAAAGGCTCCGGTATCACACTTCCACGAAAGCGCAGCTCGAGACGGCAAACAAGCAAGCGGCAAGATGATCGACGAAAGGGAACTCGCCACTCACCCCATAGTCCAAGAGAGCGTTCAGCACAACGCCAGAGTATGTCTACCTAGATCTACGCACGTAGCCAATTCAGCTCGCCCTCAACCTATCACCTCTTCGCAAACCGTTACAAATACTGACTCTTACCACGATAGACCATCTCGAACATCAGGAACCTAACAGCGTCACTCTTCGGTGTCGCCGCTGGGACGTTGGGGCTCGAGTCTTACCCCGGCTTCCTCTTCTACCTCATCGGCTCGTTCATCGTCTCCGTCCTCGTGTTTGCCTTCCGGGCTGGGGGCTCGCCTAAAGCCTACTTCCATTCGCCATGGGGCGACCTCTGGCTTAGCGACATCTTCAACGGCCTTAGCAGCTTCGTGCTTACCTGGACACTCTTCTATGGATTAGTCAGGGCATAAGAGCAGGGGGTCATATGGATTAGGCACGACACACGCTGGGCTGGCGTAGGCGTTGCTGCCTCCACCATATGTCTGGACGTTTCAGAGAGGGCGCGTGGGCAGACGGAGCGGCCGAGATCGACATCAACCTCACATACGGCTTGCCTTCCTTTCCGTGGAGCGTGCTCCAGCTTCCATCCCTGCTCCTCTTACGGCTTAGAAATCGCATCTCGTCACAAACCTAGATTGTTGTGACGCACAGCACTTGCAAGGTGTGGATCTGGCATAGCTCGTGGTGGCTAAGGACCCGATGGAGGGCATCTCAGATGAACCTCCGAGCATGATGCAGGGAGCTCAGAAGCAGCTAGGCACAGCCAGGAACAGGAGGTCTAGGGAGAATGGTCCGGTTGTAGTTGCAGAGGCATTCATCTGCAGTCAGATCGCTGGCTTGGAAGTAATTACTCTGAGTAGATGCAGAGGCTCTGTGCCATCGATGAAATCAACAGCAATTATAATTGTCCAAACTCCTCTGCAGTCAATATCTACGACCTGTGCATCGTATTGGAATGCACTACCTAAGCGAAAACATGCTGTGACGTGAATGCGCTGGTCGGCTGATGCCGAGTTAGGCATAATTGGCACACTGACGAGCTCAACACGTCGGCGCGTCGGCGCGTCGGGGTGGGGGCTGGAGGCAGAACAACAAGTCTCCAAAACTTCCACTCATCACCCAGCAACCAACACACTACCTAACAGACACCACCTAACAGACACATTTGACTTGCCTCCAGTAACATCAGCATCCCGCCTAACCATCACTGTAATCTGTTTGATCTCGCCCATAAGTCAGCATCAGTAAGTCCTCGAGTATGCCGTCCGGTGGTACGATACTGATGGGCGACAGTGTTGGAAGCACGCCTAGAACAAGCCAACCTGCTCAAGAAGGTCAGGAACCAAACTCTCAAGAGACTGCTCACCTGTGCTGACAACATCAACAGGTCGTAGACGCCATCAAAGACCTCGTCCAGGACTGCAATTTCGACTGCAATGACTCCGGCATCGCGCTGCAGGCCATGGACAACTCGCACGTCGCACTCGTGTCCATGATGCTCAAGTCCGAGTCCTTCTCGCCCTTCCGCTGCGACCGCAACATCGCGCTCGGCATCAACCTCAACTCGCTCACCAAGGTGCTCCGATGCGCGCAGAACGAGGACATACTGACGCTGAAGGCGGAGGATGCGCCCGACGTCGTCAACCTGGTGTTCGAGAGCGCGGAGAGCGACAGGCTGAGCGAGTACGACATCAAGCTTATGGACATAGACCAGGAGCATCTGGGTATTCCGGAGACGGATTATGCGGCGACGATCACGATGCCTTCGGCAGAGTTTCAGAGGATTTGCAGGGACTTGATGGCACTGTCGGAGTCGGGTAAGTCGCACGCATTGGTATCGACATCGGACACAAGCTGACGCTCTCAGTGGCCATCGAGTGCACAAAGGAGGGAGTCAAGTTCGCCTGCCAGGGTGATATCGGCTCAGGATCAGTCACACTACGAAGTCACACGAACGTCGACAAGCCGGACCAGAATGTTGAGATCGACCTGTCAGAACCGGTGGCCCTCACATTCTCGTTGAAGTATCTAGTCAACTTCTGCAAGGCTAGCGGGTTGTCGTCGCAGGTCAGGTTGTGTCTGTCAAACGAGGTTCCTCTGCTCGTCGAGTATGCTCTATCGAGCAATAGCTATCTAAGGTTCTATTTGGCGCCAAAGGTGAGCCTTGCTGGTCTTAGTTCCACTCGTTCCGTTGCTAATGTTGATAACAGATTGGGGATGAGGAGTGATCGCATATTCGGATGCGGACCATATGAGCTTAGAAATAGGGGCATGCTAATGGGAGTCAAATAATACCAGCAGAGTGGGTAGGCTGTAAATGTATATTGAGGGGCGCATGGATGGAATGAGCGATGTCTGTTTTGGGAATGGTGGGGTTTCTCCAGACTCTCTCCACGTCACAGCGCGTTGTTGTCCAGATAACCGAAAATCGATTCAATACTTTCTTATCTCCGCGTCACTCACTACCACAACTTCTGTGTCTCTCCTCCTTGTCGCTCTCTGCGCGTATGCAATTATGGCTGATGACTCTTTAATACCCGAAACTCGCGTTCTCGCGATTGCGAGCCATGTAAGGTCTCCACTACGCTCTGTCGGAGACGATGGCTGACGACTTGGAAGGTGACCTATGGGTGAGCACGGCTCCTAGTCTTGACTTGCGCAAACCGCTCATGGTTCTGCAGCTATGTCGGGAATACCATGGCGACCTTCGTAATGCAGTCCCTTGGTTGCGAGGTGTCTGCCATCAACACCGTGCAATATAGTGAGAAACAATCCATCTGACATAGCTCGGAATGGAACATGCGTTGATATCTTTGTCGACAGGCAATCACACCGCGTACAAGCAATGGAAAGGGAGAAAGACACCTCCAGAGGAGATACTCGAGCTTTACGAGGGCCTAAAGCAATCTTTCCTAGACGACTTCGACGTAATGCTGTCCGGGTACATACCGAGCGCAGAAGCGGTACAAGCGGTAGGGAAGATAGGCAGAGATTTAAAGTTCAGGTCAAGCACAAGACCGGGGTCGTTCTTCTGGGGTGTGTGAATCATTCCCGGACGCTGAGGGTTCTCGCTGCTTGGACACTAACTCCGCAATGCAGCGCTCGACCCAGTAATGGGTGACGACGGCCGCCTCTACATCCCCGAAGACGAAGTCCCAGCCTACAAGACGCTCCTCCGCCAAGCCGACCTCATCCTGCCCAACCAATTCGAAGCCGAGTAAGACTCTCTTCTAACCAGCCTCCCCCATCGAGATCCACACTGACCCACCCACAGACTCCTCTCCGACACCAAAATCACCTCCCTCTCCACCCTCGCAACCGCCATCCGCACCCTCCACACAACCTACCAAATTCCACACATCATCATCACCTCCCTGCGCCTCTCCCCCACGACCAACAACGCCCTCCCCTCCACCACCACCACCCCGGAAGGCAGCCACCCCGAAACGCTCACCGTGATCGGCAGCACCTCGACCGCCGCGCACCACCCCCGGCTCTTCCGCATCGACGTGCCCGCCTACCCGCTCTTCTTCTCCGGCACCGGCGACATGTTCGCCGCCTTAATCGTCGCGCGCCTGCGCGAAGCAGTGGTGGCCGCCGGCCTCGACAAGACGGCCCGGTGGAAGGTGCCGGATGGGGTGGCGGCTGAGGATCTGCCGCTGGCGCGGGCGGCGGAGAAGGCGCTGGCGAGTATGCAGGCGGTGCTGGGGCGGACGTGGGAGCATGTGAGAGGGGTGATGGAGGGGGTGGAGGCGGAGGAGGAGAGGAAGCAGATGGGCGATGGGGAGGAGGAGAGGGGGGATCGGGAGAGGAAGGTGCATTTGAGGCGGACGAGGGAGAGTGAGGTTAGGGTTGTGAGGGGGGTGGAGGATTTGAGGCGGCCGAGGGAGGTGGAGAGGTATAGGGCCAGAGCGGTGGGGGTGGAGGTTGTGGGAGGGGGGTTGGAAGATACGAGAAAGCCGAATGAGTTTGGGGTTATCAGTCTTGGGGATGCGGAGGGGCCGATTCATGTGGATAATGATCGGCGGTGGGGGCCGTGATGGTGGATACATGCGTCTGGGGAAATGGTTACGTAGAAGGGAGAGGTGCATAGACGATACAACAAGAACGCTTTTCTAGATATCAATCTACAGACGCTAAAGCTCACCTACCCCATCCAACCCGAATATCTATCGTGATTGCCGCTGACACACAACGCCATAAGATGCTTCGCGACACGAGCCGCACGCGTAAAAACCCCCATGTCGAAATCAAAGCGCAGTCGCAGTAGCCGTATCCGCACTCGGCGCAGTCGCCCCCACAACCACGCCGTTACTCGCCGCAAACCTAAAGCTGCCTGTACTCCCGAACCCGCCCGCGCCGCGCACGCTCGTTTCCAGCTCAGGCACCACCTGCACCGCCGGCGTCATGATCTAGCAACACCAACCATTATTAGCGACGACGGGGCAACCCTGTAGGATTTGAAGCTGCAGGACTCACCACCTCGAGCACCAACTGCGCGATCCGCTCCCCCTCGCCGACATGGTACTCCTGCTCGCCTAGGTTGAACAATAGCACCTTGACGTGGCCCGTGTAGTCGGCGTCGATGACGCCCGCGCCGGTCGTGATGCCGTGTTTGACGGCTAGCCCGGAACGGGGGGCTATGCGGCCGTCTGGATACCCCGAGAAGGGTGTGTCAGCCTTCCACTATCGCATCACATTGCTGGAGTCGCGGGTTGTGAGCTGGACAACGGCAGGGGAGGGGACTTACAAGTCCCTGGCGGCACAGCAATGGCGATGTCTGTCTCGACGACGGCGTGGCCTTTGGCCTGGATGGTGATACTCCGAGCACTGTCCAATCTGACATTAGTGACTTGTGTCCGATTGTGTGGAGTATGAAGCAGTCAGTCGCCTTATCCACCGTACCTGTAAACATCATAGCCCGCAGCCCCCACGCTCCCCCGTTCCGGCGCCCGACCCTTGTCACTCAGCAGCTTGACTTTCAGCGGCACGTTGTTCGCCATTGCTATAGCCTGCCCTAAACTCGCCGGTGCCGCTTCTGACAGTGCCTCCAAGGGTTGCAATGGCTGGTGCGGCGCTGGGAGTTCGGGCGGTGGTGCTATTGGTCCTGCCCAGGGTTCGGGCTCGATGTATTTGGTGCGTTTGCCTGGGGGTGAGGCCGGGAGAGAGGGCGGGTCGTGGATTATGGCGGGTTCGGGGGTTGCGATGTCTGCGGCTGTTATGTTGTCCATTGTGCTGGTTGCTGGAAGGGATGGAAGCAATTAGTCGGCGCGTTGCACGCGACTGGGCCTTTTGGGAGACGCGTTTGTTTGGCGGGTTTGCATGATGACGGGGGATTCACTTTTGCTCAATAGAGTCTCTATTGATAGCAACACCATTGTTCTTCTTCCACATAGAGTGCGTAAAGAGTCCCACTCATGACGAGTGTAAGTGGGCGGAGGCTGCCTCTGCCGTCCATCGAGAGTATGGTACCTGAAATCAACACGACCTTAACTCTCCATCGTCCATGACGTCTGCTGAGTAACTGCATCATTAATCAGTTATGCGAGTACACGTTATCGTGTCTAAAGAAGCTGACAAGCCAGCTCGTAGGTCGTTTCGCATCTCTTAGTGTCCTTGTATGTAGAGAATCTACGGAAGATCTCAGAAGGTCCACATATTGTCGCACTCATCTACTGGATCGCCTTTCTCAATAACTGCGTTGTTTCTTCTCAAGGTGCTTTGAGGTAGTGTGCTCGCGTCTCACACTTCGTTTGTTTCCAGTGCTAGTTTCTCATGAGAACAGGCTGCGACTTTCTAGCGGTTTCACTTCATTCACTACCTTGAGCGCTTGAAGCCGCTCTATAGGTGACACTCTGGAAGACAAAGCATTGCTGAACCTTTAACATGCGAGACAAGGTAGTGGACGAGCGAGATTTCCTTTGAGTCAAATCATCACTAACAAAGAACAACAAACCCATCACGTTACAAAGCTCTTGTGTCTTTTTTATATCATCTCCAGATGCCCAGACCACTATCCAGCAGTGCTCGTCCTGGACTACGCGTTGTCACGAACCCACGTCAAAGCATTCTCTCATCTGCATCATCATCGACATCGCGATCTACGCTGGTCGTAGCAAATCTTTCAGCTTTTCCATCATCGTATTGCATAAACCGCAGTGTTATTCTCACTCGTCAAACCTCTCTCGTTGCAAGGAGTACGCAAACGTCGCTTTACTATCAGACAATGAAGCGTAAGAACCCTGATTTCGTTGACAAGATCTCTCACCTCCGCCTACATCTTGAGCCGATATACCCTCTGCCATGGGGACTGCCTCATGCTTCATTCCCGAAAACACTTCTCCAGTACCATCTCCTGACAGAGAATGAGCTCGACAGCATGGCGCACTACTACTCGCAGTCTACTCCCAACAAGTTCACGTTCTCTTACCCTGTTGCCATGGGCTGGGACAAGGAGTTCCTGGAGGACAAAGACGTCGCCGGTACGGAGAGGGTAGCGATCAAGCGCCGGAAATTCGGCAAGTTCATCGGGTTGAGGGGGTGCGAGACACCTGTGCAGGAAGTTGCGCGGAAGATCAAGAGGCTGGAGAAGAGGTTGGACGGGGCGATGGCGGAGGAGAGGAAGGAGAGGAAACACCCGCATTTTAGGGGGCTGTGAGCTACTTGGCTCGTTCGCTCGCGCATCAGTCAAGGCTTGCTTGAAACGTTGTCATTGACCTTCGTTCAGCCGTTAATATTGTCAATAAATAATGTCAAGTGTTTTGCAAGTTTCAAGAAGCCGTACCTCTCATACTCTCTATGGCTTCTTCTACCATGTCTTCTATCGCCATACCACGTTCCGCATGCAGTGAACATCACGTTCTCTCCTCGGTAATATTCCGACCCCAGGCCAGCCAACCCTTCACATGCTACAGATTTTCGGGTGATGTCAGCAAAGAGGGTTTGCGCCAAGTCACCACATCAAAAATGTGCTTTCGATTCTCTAGAGACTTCGCAACGCTGCTAGATTGTATTCCAACCATACAAGTCCGATACCATTGTCACAGCCTTCCTTATGCCAGCTCACAACGGTGAGGCTTCGAGCCTAGCAATCGTGTATAATTTCGACCGCTAGGTCACAAGGTTCGATTTGACCTACCACCGAGTCAACTAGAGCTCCCGTCGGGACTGTGGTTCAACGTCTTCGGGCAGTTGGACAGGTATCAAGCCACAAATAAGAGAGCGAGGTACCCCTAGAGAGCATTTAGTTATTTCCCTTCA
>JAKLMF010000445.1:0-11502 GCA_022813555.1 Botryosphaeria agaves | reverse complement strand
CATCGACACTCCGGCCGTCAGGGAGAGCAACCTGGACGCCCTGCTCGAGATATATGCCGGACTGCAAGAGGACGATCTCTTCTATGGCACCTGGCGAAGACGGTGTCAGTACGTTGAAACCAACGCGGCGCTATCCTACGAACAAAACGGTGTATGGGACAAGGCCCAGAGCATGTACGAGAACGCCCAGATCAAAGCACGCACTGGTGCTTTGCCATTCTCGCAGGGAGAGTACATGCTCTGGGAGGACCATTGGGTCATCTGCGCGCAGAAGCTACAACAGTGGGAGATCCTCAGTGACTTTGCTAAGCATGAGAACTTCAACGATCTCTACCTGGAGGCTTCATGGCGCAACTTCGAAGCATGGAACAACAACGAGCAGCGCGAGCAGCTCGACTCAATCATCAAAGCCGTATCCGATGCACCTACGCCACGTCGGGTGTTCTTCCAGGCGTTCATGTCTCTGCTCAAGCTCCATGCTAAAACCGAGACTGCGCAGGAATTCAATCGGGTGTGCGACGAAGCAGTGCAGTTGTCAATCCGGAAGTGGCACCAACTACCCAAGCGGGTTACGAATGCGCACATACCGATCTTGCAGAATTTCCAGAATCTCGTTGAGCTGCATGATGCCAGCGTCATTTGCGCCAGCCTCGCACAAACAAATCAGGCGAACTTGGAGACCAAGTCGCAGGAACTTAAGATGCTGCTGGGCACTTGGCGAGATAGGCTGCCGAACTTTTGGGACGATATCAATGCATGGCAGGATCTTGTTACGTGGCGACAGCACATCTTTCAACTCATCAACGGTGTATATCTACATCTGCTTCCGCCGCAGCAAGGGAACGCTACAGGCAGCTCTTTCGCGTACAGAGGTTACCATGAGACGGCGTGGATCATCAACAGGTTCGCCCATGTTGCCCGCAAGCACAATCTCCCAGATGTGTGCATTGCGCAACTGGGACGCATATACACTCTGCCCAACATCGAGATCCAAGAAGCTTTCCTCAAACTCCGCGAACAAGCCAAGTGTCATTACCAGAACCGTGCGGAGCTGAACAGCGGTCTGGATGTGATCAACAACACCAATCTCAACTACTTTGGACAGCAGCAAAAGGCGGAGTTCTACACGCTTAAGGGTATGTTCTTGAACAAGCTTGGTCAAGAGGCAGAAGCGAATGATGCGTTTGGGAGCGCGCTCTACTTCGACATAAAGCTACCAAAAGCATGGGCTGAGTGGGGTCACTACAACGACATGTTGTTCAAGAAGGATCCCGCGAATTTGGAGAAGGCCGCATCAGCGATCAGTTGCTATCTCGAGGCGGCTAGCCAATATAAAAATGCTAAATCGAGGAAGCTCCTTGGCCGTATCCTGTGGCTCCTGAGCCTTGACGATGGAGAGCACACGCTTGCGAAGACCTTTGAGCAGTTCAAGGGCGACACTCCAATCTGGTATTGGATCACGTATATTCCACAGCTCCTGACCAGTTTGTCCCGTCCGGAAGCGCCAATAGCGAGGCAGATCCTTGGCAAGATTGCGAAGACGTATCCACAGGCCCTCTTCTTCCAACTGCGGACAAGCCGCGAGGATATGCATGTCGTTAGGAAGCAACAAGAGGCGAAGGAAGCGATGCAGAAAGCCGCACGTGCGAAGCAGACACCCCAAGGAGAACAGCCGCAGCAAGGCCAGGGCTCTCCAGAAACGAAGCAGAATACGCCCAGCTCGAGACCGCAAACTGCAGGCGGCGATGTATCCATGGATGGCGCGCAGACTGGTACGCCGAGCAACGCTGGCGCAGCCAATGTCACTCCGAAGGTCGAGCCCAGCGAGCAGCCAACAGCAACACCGAATGGTACAGCTATCGCACCACCGCCAGCTACGCCCAAGAAGCCGTGGGATTACACCGAGGAGATCATGTCTGCGCTCAAGACTGCGTTCCCACTCCTGGCGCTCTCGATGGAGACCATGGTGGATCAGATTCAGAAGCACTTCAAGTGTCCTCCCGACGAGGATGCACATAGACTCCTTGTAGCTCTGCTCAACGATGGCCTATCCTATGTCGGACGCGCGCCGAACCTTTACGCGCGAGATGTCAAGCTGCCGCAAACCACCGAAGCCAACCTTACGCGGTTCGCTGAGTCGATCTTGCCTGCTCATATCCGCAAATCCTTCGAGGCTGACTTTGTCACCAACAAGCCGACGATGCACGAATACATCCAGAAACTTCGCAAGTGGCGCGGTCGGTTCGAGGAGAAGCTGGATCGCCGGACGCCGTTGCATGCAAGCTTGGAGTCGTACAGTGCTCATCTGAGCGAGTTCAAGTACCAGAAGTTTGACGAAGTCGAGGTGCCAGGCCAGTATCTCCAACACCGTGACAAGAACCAGGACTTCGTTAGAATCGAACGCTTTTTGCCCGACATCGACCTTGTGCGCGGCTGTGGTGTCTCCCACCGCAGACTCAAGATCCGGGGCCATGACGGCAGCACCCATGTCTTCGCCATACAGCATCCAGCTGCGAGACACTGTCGGCGAGAAGAGCGTATCTTACAGCTCTTCAGGATCTTCAATGGTGTCTTGTTAAAGAGGAAGGAAAGCCGACGACGGAACATTCAGTTTACTCTTCCGCTCATGGTGCCGCTTTCGCCCAATGTCCGCATAGTGCAGGACGATGAATCCTACGTCACACTACAAGGCATCTTTGAGGATTACTGCCGCCAGACGGGTGTAAACAAAGACGACCCAGTCCTCTTCGCCATCGACAAGCTGCGCGTTCTCAACCCTGTACGTGCAGTTCAACAGCATTCCAGTCCAACAGCTAACACCAGCCCGCAGAAGAACATGGTCGAAGCCAATGCGATCCGTCTCGAGACCTTCGCCGCAATTCAAGAGACAATGGTACCGCAAGACATCGTCCTCAACTACTTCCGCGCCATCTACCCCTCCTTCGACGACTTCTGGCTCTTCCGGCGCACCTTCAGCTACCAGCTGGCCGCGCTCACCTTCATCACCTACATCATGCACATGAACACGCGCTACCCGCACAAGCTCTCCATCGCGCGCGGCACCGGCAAGGTCTGGGGGACCGAGCTCATCCCTGCCATGGCGGCCGGCAAGCCTTTCTTCCACAATCCGGAGCCCGTCCCCTTCCGCCTCACGCCGAACCTGCAGACGCTGATGGGCCCGCTGGCGACCGAGGGCATCTTCGCGCCCGCCATCATGGCCATCGCGCGATGCCTCACGGAGCCCGAGGGCGAGCTCGAGATGCAGCTGAGCATCTTTGTGAGGGATGAGATGACGTTTTGGTACACGCAGCAGCATCGGCAGAATGTGCTGGATGGGCAGTTGAGGGAGAGCGTGCAGACGAACAGCGAGATGATTGTTAAGAGGGCGGTTAGTCTGGCGCAGCCGCCGCAGGGGGCCAGCAATTTGCCGGCGAATCAGACGATTGTGGATCTGGTGAGCCATGCGGTTAATCCGCAGAAGTTGAGTCAGGCGGATCCGCTTTGGATGCCGTACCTGTGAGGGGTAGTTTTGGTTTCGTTGTAGCGTTCTGTGTGGTGTTTGGCTGTCTTCAGTGTGCATTGGCATTTCTGTGGTGTATGGATAGGCTTCGGTTTGGCTTTGCATTCGTGCCTTTGTCAAGGCAAGAGAGAACCGGGCTGGGTTTATTGGGCTTGGAAAGCTGAGAGTAGGGCGTTGTGTGCTCTTTGAACTAGTTCGTCAGGCGTTTTCTTCTCATGCTTGAGACTGGAGTTGCCTGCATACGTTCCTTGGGTAGTACGTTCCTTAGGCAGAATGAATGGATTCTTTTTATGTTCAATCAATACTCTGAAATGGTTTCTACGATAGTCGCGAGGAAACTGATGTTTGCTTGGTGAGTGTTCCCGTAGCGTCACAATTTAGGGTGGTCCCGCGCTCGACTTTGGTCGGGCGCGCCGCCGGATCACATGCATGCGTGTCTTGAGAAAGTCAACTTCAAGTCGCTTCCACGATCTCTCCGATTCTGCACGCAACAACATTGAAAACACTCCTACCACCGTTTAGTGCATCTGGATAACTGTGACTGTTAATTTGCCGATGGTACTCGAAGCGGGCTATCCCAATACCACTGGCTTCCGCAAAGTAGTCAAAGCGACCGTCTTGGTTAAAAAGAAAGAAGGCATATCCGACGAAGACTTTATCAAGCACTACAACAATGTGCACGCCCAACTAGCAGCTCCCGTACTGCAGCGGCACAAGATAATCAGCTACAGCCTCGTACGACTTTCCACAATCATAGCCATACCTACCACTCCCTTCCACTGGCGCTAATCGAATGTAGACGTACCATCTCACAAGAGACAGGACAATCATGCAAGACATCTTGAAAGGGCAAGCACAGCTGTTGCCGTATGATGCGATCTGTACGTTTGTCTTTCCGGACTACATGTGCTTCGCAAGGTTCTTGTACGACAAGGACTCGAAGGCTCTCACGGGTGACCACGACAACTTCATGGATGAGAGTCAGATGAAGATGATGGTTGGGGACGAGTATGTTATTATTGAGGATGGGAAGAAAGTCGGGTGAGGGAGATTCAAGGCACCTGGAGTCGATTATTGGGGTTCAGCTTGAAGTTCACTCATTCAAGCTTCTGATGAGTGGGTGTGGAGGTTATTCTTATCGTATCGTAACAACAGCAAAGCTACCGAGGCGGTCTTGAGCGGATCAGGCTGGTCTTCTCTTTTGGTCGCATCACTTCCGAGTGTTCGATGGAAAATCGTGGAGGCAGCTTGTTGCTGCTGAATGCTGACCTGATGTTGTTCCTCAGGCGCCACAAGCGGTACGATTGTTCAACCACACAAGTCAGATTCCATTCATTGCTGTATGAAACCGGTTTACTTTTACCCACGCCGACATCCGGCTACATGGATTGCACGGTCAGGTCGACGGAGACTGCTCCGAACGAATTTCGTACGCGTCCTGCGAGCCCATCTATGAACAGCCAACAAGACTGTCAGTGGCTTCAAGGCTCGAGATGCCTATGTGCAATCGTGCGGTCTTGATGCATGTAAAGTTATTGGAAAGTATGAAGATTTCCAATGCCAGTTTTTTCCAATGCCAGTTTTGAGCCGTTTAGCTCAGGATAGAGGCGGGGAGGCTTTTAACATGCTCCGTAGCCCACAAGCCTGACATGTGCACATTTCATGCTGTCAACTAGAGATGCCTGTTTAGTGAAGTATGTGTGCTTCAACACAATATCATAACAGCCGCAGTGACCACCTTATAGGCGGACTACCAAGGAACGGTAATAGATCCCGTAAACGCAGTAGCTTCTCTATCTGTATATTGAATCTGTCTCAGGTTTCTGGTGGCATGAATCTTGTTTTGTGAAGTGAAAGCTTCGTCATCATTGGGTCAACCGCCGAGCAGTCGATATGTCTTCCTCTAAGCTGCAACTCTCTTCCTCACTCTATTCGAAGCCATCAACCAACCGCAAGATGTGCTGCTGGCCTTTTACCGACGTGATCCTCGAAGACCCTCCTAAAAAGAAAGAGGAACAGAAGCTGGTGTGGTACTGTCCGGTCAGTTTCAATGTTTCACGTTCGCAAGGCAACTGTTTTCGTCCCTTCCACTTCCATCTCACATGCCACCTCGTACGTCACGAGACATCTGCACTTCACTTCAAGCACAACCTCACCTGCACAAAACCCTCAATTCCTTTCCAAGTTTCTCCGCTCCGAGGCCTCAACATCTCTCTCCACTGCTCTTTCATCTGACTTCACGATGTCCGCCCCTGTTATGACCTATCAAGAATGGGCCAAGCAACACGGTCACCAGAAGGCTGCGCCGCAAGCTTTCGACAATCACCCTCACACATACACCTATCACGCCCGCTCTGATCCGAAGCCTGAAGCGCCAAAGCCTCAGGTGGGACCTCACATCAACTACTACTGGCCGCACCAAGCCTACTACACCTCACCTCAGCAATATGCTTACGTCCCATACCAGTACGGATACTACCCACAAGCAGCGGCTCCGACCGCGACAGCGACTCCAGCCATGTACTATTACCCCGGCCAGTACCAGCAGTACTACCCGACGACCTACGCCGTCGCTTCACCCCCCGACAACAATGCACAGGGCTACCACCACCACTGGTACGGTCGCACGCCCGCTGAAGTCGACGAGGACAACCGGCGCATCGCTGCGAGGGAGAAGGTGTACGAGCCGAATGAGATGCGCCCGCTGAACCCGCGCGACGATCAACAGTTCTGGGTTCGCGAGCTGGACGGTACTCACACTCTTCGTACCTATGCGACTATCGAGAGCGCGCTGCAGCCGGGGAAGTGGCACAAGGATCCGAACTATGGCTACGCGTACTTTGTGCGCAGCAGAGCTTAGAGCATGGTGGTGAGTGAGATATAATGCGGCTTCCCTTGTTATGTCTATGGTGAGACGAAGACTGACAGCACAGGCGCTCATAGTTGTTCACTTAGTTTGGTTTTCGGCTGCCTTTAGAGCTTTGATGTCGACTATGAACGGCATAGGACGGAATGGGACGGCATGGGACGGATGGGCACGGGATGGGGTTCTTTGACAGGGCGCGGTCTACGGTCTACGACAACACGGCGTTGCAAGAAAATGTTTGCTTGGTGACAGTTTCCTACTCGATCTTTCTACAGCTCTCATCAGTGGTGGGTTCTCTTCCGACTCGATTGTCTCTAACCTGTGGTTCATGAGGTCGGTTGCGGTTTTCAGATTTGCTCTACTTACGAGTGATGCCTCAGATGCATACTCAAATTTCCTATTCCCCCTCAAAGTCTTCAACATGGATGGGGTCTGGGAGATTAGCAACGACTCGACATAGTACAATGGTCCAAATTACATTGTAGTAGTCGGCCTTTGCCGCCCTTCACTCACTTCCAACAATAACATGCTGCAGGTCTTGTGCGAGCTCATACAGCCATGGAGAGCTCATTACGTGCCGTCTATTATAGCAGCGATCAAGGACACGTGGTTCACACGTTTCACGCGGTCCTGAGTCCTGTAGACGTCCTTGATTTCTATTATCACACCTCCTTGCTCCTTATCCTTCTCTTCAGGTAGAGAAGGCCCAAGGCTGTCTCTTCCACTTGATAACCCGACAATTGCATCTTTTCTCTTCCAAAGTCGCTTTCTCCTTCTGTCGACCGACTTTCGGTTTGGACGAAATTTCCGAAAACAACACTGCCCGCGTGAGACACCTCGGAGAAACAATGCAGCTCTTATGGACTTTTGTATCCTCAGATAAGCGGAACCTCGGCCACTCCCGCGTTTTGGGGACTTTAAATAGACATTGTTCACCCTCATCGGGCTCTTCACGTTCGATGTCGAGAAACTTGACTCCTCTTTCATGTCCTGACGACAAAACCTGTTCTCCAGTGAGTTCCGGTCGTCAGTTCCATGCCAAGCTATCCATCACCTCGCCCAACGTGATGCCGTTTTCGTTCTGAACTTTCACAGGCCCGGAGCTGCCATACTCCTTTATGACGTAGACCCACGGGAGCGGTGGGTGCGTGAACAGCATCTTCCGCCACGACGCCTCAGACCGCATCAGCTTCGGATAAATCGTATTGGGGTGCAAGACCAGAACGAGCCTCTGCGTAGGATAATGGGCGCTGGTCCACATGAGCTCCCAGCCGCCGAGCTTTTGGGAGACAGGGTTCCGGTGGGACTGAAGGATCTTTCCTAATGGCCAGATCAGGCGTGATTCGAATTCGGCTTCCGTTGGGCCACCAGCTATGGATGCGGCTGCTTCGGTCAATTTCGTGTCGATGGCTTCTGTTCGAGCATCGACAAAACATGTGATGCGCTGGAGGGGACGGGAGCCGGCGATGGCGTCGCGCCAATATGTGCAGACCATCTGCGAGAGTATTATATCTTCCATGGGAAGCTGAAGCAAGATCATCTCAAGCAATTCGGTGACAAGGAGAACGCGGTGGGCTGAGGATTGAGCCATGATGGGCAAAGACGAAAACTGGAGGTCTGCTGGATGGCATTCTGGAAGGGAGTTATGGAGCTAAATAAACTGGAATGCTACCAAGCGAGGTGAAAGGAGGTCAGGAGACGGGCCTGGCTCGAAAAAGCAACAGTTCCGTCTCATGCCTCTTCCTTTTACACCGCTTGAGCCTACCTAGGCAGGCTACACCTGTGATTTGCCTGAGGCCCATATGGAAAGCTCGCTGGACTGATGAAAGCCGGAACGGACCCACCATTGCAGGCGCGGTTGTCCGCATTTCAAAGCAGCGCTCACATTCACCAATGCTAAATGGATACGCGGGTACATGGATATGCACATGTTTGTTATGTAACAGCTTAACACTCGACAGAGACCCTGAAGTTCCACCTGCTGTTCGCAAACTCCAGGCGATGACGTCGGCACCCATTCTGCAACGCATCTGCAGACCCTACGCAAACACATGCCTTTCCAAACCACCACAACCAACAGCCTGCTCTTCCTCCTCCTCTTCATCCTCGCCTTCTTCCCCAACCTCTTCATCGGCATCCTCAAGCTCCCCTTCAAACCGCTCTTCCCCACCAAATCCCTCTCCCCCATCATCGCCGCCGCGCCGCCCGCCTGCACCTTCCCTCCTCCCACCCCAACAATGTCCTGGTTCCAGAAAACCATCAGCCTGCCGTCGAAATCCCGGGGCAGCTACCTGGTCACCGACGAGATCGTGTCCGCGCTGCCGGAGCTCAAGCAGTACAAGGTCGGCTTGCTGCACCTGTTCGTGCAGCACACGAGCTGCGCGCTCAGCCTCAACGAGAACTGGGACGAGGATGTGCGCGCGGATATGAGTGATGCGCTGGATCGGATTGCGCCGGAGGATCGGAAGGGGGATTTGTATAGGCATGCTGCGGAGGGGAGGGATGATATGCCGGTGAGTGGGTTATGGATGCTGGTGGTGGCTGTGGAGGGTGCTGGATCGGGTGGAAATAAGAAGAAGTGAAGCTGACGGGAAGATAGGCACATATAAAGAGCGCACTCATTGGCGCGAGCGTCACGATACCGATCAGCAACGGCAGGTTAGCGACGGGGACGTGGCAGGGGATCTGGTACTTGGAGTTTAGGGCGTCGAAGCACTCGAGGAAGGTTGTTGCAACTATTCAGGGAGAGAAGTCATGACGGTTAGACGTGATGGAGCCACGGCTATGAGCACGATATCTGCTGATGGTTCGGATTGCTTAGTAAAGCAGCTGGACAAACGATTGATGTTGGACTGTTAATGACAGATATGGCATGTTTGAAAGTGCGAGAAAACAACATGAAGGCGTCCTCATAGAACATGTAATATTCGAGGCAGTTGTAATCCCGGACCACGGGTTAGTTTACTCAAGGATGACTTGAACGTGTTTAGATTCGCTCCAAGAGGAAGTGTTTTCGCACACATTGCCAGATGTACAATCCTCGAGTACCACTGATAGATTTTAATGCTCAAGCGTGTTTTGTATGCAACATAGCGGTAACAATGAATACAGTGACCTTTTGATAGGAAAGTATGTGAGTGATTCTACATTCGGCCGCACCGCAGCCAAGCAAATACACGGCAGACATCTGCCTGACTAGATCCCCGAGCCTCCAAGCGCGAAGGCGAGCTTCATTCAGACTGTCTTTTGTCGACGCTTGACAGGAGTTATCTCGTTCGTATGCAGCAGATTTCCAGAAGCAGTATTTTGCACTTCATGTAAGGGCGCATTGAACCGTCATGGGTTAGAAGAGTGGTTCATTGTGCCGACGTTTACCCGAGGTCAGCCGAGCCGCGTCGATTATTTGGAGCCGCATTCTCATGCAAATTGAATGGGTGCGCCAAGACGTTTTCGTGAGCTGCTCTCCGCCCTGACTTTCGAGCGACCTCATCTCTTGCCAAATGCAATGTATTGTCATTCACAACAATACCACCGACTTAAAGCAGTCGGAAAGCTCTCTTCTATGGCAATATCGATGACTATCAAACACGATGAACGCACACTAAACGGATCTCACCCTGCTGTACTCTCCTTGTCCTGCCTCGCTTCCAAGCACATGCGACCGAAGCATTTCAGGTGTACTCCACTACCAACACCATCCGATGGAAATCCCTCCTCGATGTCTCTCGCTGGCCTAGGGGGTTGATGTAGCCTAAAACACCGGCGGCATGGAGTCTTCGTCGCACTCAAACGGTTGACGGAGACGAAAATCGGACAGCTCGCGCCATTCCATCTGGCCGATCTGGGTGTCGACATACGGAGAGATATAATCCATACTGAGCGCGAGCAGTCTGCGAAGGCCAGGCTGTTGAAATACAGCTCCAGCCTCATTGTCTTCTCCTAAGTATGCCGTCAGAAGCTGGATTCGACATTGAGTATGATGAATGCAGTCTTTCCTCCATGTTCAACAACAAGGGAGTCCATCTGGTATTCAGATTACTGATCTGAGAGCGCCTACGTTGTTGCCGGTTGCGCAGAGCAAGGCCAGCTGCACGATTCATCCACGTCCTCCTCAGAGTCCTTCGAAGGTAGCCGTAGTTGAGGCCGAATAATATCATGAGAAATAGAGCGGTAAGACCTAAGACAGCTTCCTTGGACCATCCAGCGCTGCTGGCAGGACCGGTTCCAGCGAGCGTGGCTGCGCAAGTCTTCAGTTCGAGAGTGTACAGTAGGTTGCAGTGCACTTACTATTTCTTAAGATCATTTGGTCGGTTTGGTCATCTATAGAATAGGACTGCCGGAAGTTGAGGAGACCCGGTACGACTGCGTCTTGCTTGCACTGTTTAGTTGTTAAGGATTGCTTTTCGGGTGCAAGACTAGTAGGTATGCAAGTTCACTACCGGCGTAAGCGGAGTCGCGTAAAACCACGACGAAAGACAGTTTGCGCAACCTGCCTTCATTAGAACTGTCTTTCATGGAAAAACTTTCCGAACAAGAATTACTATACAGATTTCTGTCATTATTGGATGAGCAATTGGCAGCCACTTGAACCGCCCGCAACTGCATGGACTTCTCGCAGAGGGCATGTAGGGCTGGAGAAAGTCTTGAGTGTACGAAAGGAAAGCATAACCAAATCCCTGGCCAAAGTGCTCGTAGTAGTTTGAATTGGACGCATCCACACACACTTTGAGTCTTTCTACTATGGATGAAGGGCTTAATATATTGCGGCGCCTTCGAACCCAAGCAAAATTGTCGAGTGTATGTTGTGCCTACACCAGGTAATCACCTGAGTAATAATGTAAGGATCTTTGTGCTCCTTTCTGACAGTCTGCGTGTGGCATACTCGAAAGTAACTTCGAAGTACGCCTCTGTAGCAGTGTCTGCCCTACCCTCGAAAATGGTTGAAGCCTGAGCCCCACGGGTTACACAAACGACTGTACAACTTTTTTCGAGCGTTAGCCTGACCGGCGTCTGCATTCAAGAAGTTCGTTTCCTGTAGTTGGATTTGCAGATGCCACGGATCTCGCAAATAGGATCTTAGAGAAAAGTTGTAACTATTGCGGTTGTAGAGCTATAT
>JAKLMF010000444.1:0-15928 GCA_022813555.1 Botryosphaeria agaves | reverse complement strand
TGTCAATCCTTTCTAGAACTCTGGCCGTGGGGACCGCCGTGTCCTCCATCGACAATTTCAGGCAACTGGAAGAAGGCGATGAAGTAGTGCTCGCTGATCATTCCTTTGACCGGCTTCATCTGATAGGCAAGGACACAGCCCTGCGTCGACACATGAAACGCTTGCCCCAGCCCTACAAACGTTGATCACGTTGGGCCCAAGAGATGCGGAGGACAGCCCAAACCTGTATCATGACGTTCAACCGCCCCCTTACAGGTTCGATCTAATGAGGCCTCTTGGTGTTGTCCATGGCTTGCTTCGATGGACAGAATACATGACAAACGAGAGTTGTCAACATTAACATTTACAACCTGTAGCATCTGACCAAACTGCGGCTCTGCAAAGACCGTAAGTGAGAACAATTGGCTTTCGCCTTAATGGAAGCTAGAGGGTGATGATCGCAGTGCCATCCTCTATCCCCGAAGATCTGTTCTCCCAAATGTAGACTTTGCTGTTCACCTGCCCTTTGTCCACCGGCGGTGCATCTGCCGCGGCGCGTTATGCCGATCTTGGCACACTACGTAACCAAGGAAAGCGACCCTTGCTCTGTTTGGACAAAGAAAGTCGTCCAAAGTCAATCTGTGGCTCACTAGCTGGCCGTTATGGTGATGCTTTGGGACAGTCACGCCGATCACGCTGACCACGCTGACCGCGCCGACACTGAGGGATCGGCCCAGCCTTTCGTCCTTCAATCACCTTTCGTTCTTTGTCCTTTTCATCTCACGTTCACATTCCAGGGGCGATGACGCAAGTGACGTCTTGTTGCATATGCGCCTGAACATCCTCGCTAGCTGCCGGCCTGCGCACAACCAAGCACAGTCGCGATGATATCTTCAGTCAGCGAACATCGGTTCTGGATGGGCCGGATCCCCTCAAAAAACGTGTCCAGCTGGGCGGGGAAGTTGTCAGTTGATAGGGACCATGGTCGATCATTGGAAGCTACCTCGCTGTCGGATAACTCACGTTGTTACAAAGAAACGCGATAGCGTCATTGTCCTTTGCTTGCCCTTCCATTGAATTTCTCGGGACGTCCGCTTCGGCCTGCTCCTCAACCAAAGAACCGCTCGCTGATTGACCGGAGCTTCCCCTGACCGTATTGCCTTGCGCGTGTGATAGCTCGATAGCTGTTCGTAATATCCACCTGCACGGAACTCGCTGCTGAGACTGCCCTTTCGAAACCGCCTGCCTACTTGAGAGTATTGCGGACTAGCTCCTCGCACAAAGCTGAAGACAGCCCACCCCCACTTACACCTTTCCGCCAGACGACAACGATCAACACCACCTACACACCTACTATCACCGACCAAACCTGTGTGCGGATATAATCCCGCCAGCTGCCCCTCTTTTTCACTCCTCCGACGCGCCCTGAACCCTTTGTTTCCGATCAACGGACTGCTTTACCCCGGAACCACTCTGTCAGTACAGCTTCGTCAACGCCGATCTCTCCGTTGGGCTCCAGAGGCAAAGCTTACTTTCTGTCCTCAGGCAAATCCTTAGAAAACTACAAACCATCGTTTCCACTAGCCCTGACCACGATCACCCTCCGATACCCGCGATACCACGATAGACAAAGACCCGATCGAAGCCACTGAACCATCCTCCTACGGTACCGTTTCGAGGCGTGCCACCACTACAGAGCATATACCACATCCAAACCTGCCCAGAACATCTGTGGCACAACACAACCAGCTTCATCAGACAGTAGCTGCTAGCGAAATGGCCGAAGACAGGGTTGGTAGCAGCGGAGCCACACCAGGTATACAAGACAGCGCTGACAGAGGCGCGAATTTACAGAGCGAGGCCGGATCCACAGGGCTGCCCGAGCTCGGCGAGAACATCGACACCACCACCTTCGAGCAGATCCTAGAGATGGACGACGACGAGGAGGAGCGCGAGTTCAGCAGAAGCATCGTCTACGACTTCTTCCAGCAAGCCGAAAGCACATTCCAAAAGATGGAATCAAATCTGTAAGTCCCTCCATCCCCCTCCCAACCCCTCCCCAACCCAGCGCGACGGCCTCGGCGCATTCTCCCGCCCGCAAGAAACCCGCAACAGCTAACATATATCGCTCCGCACAGCCAAAAGAAAGACCTCGATCAACTCTCCGCCCTCGGCCACTTCCTCAAGGGCTCGTCGGCGACGCTGGGCCTGACGAAGGTCAAGGACAGCTGCGAGAAGATCCAGCACTTCGGCGCGCACAAGGACGAGACAGGCACCAAGGACGAGCCGAGCGACGAGGTGTGCTTGGAGCGCCTAAGGACGACGATCGAGCAGGCGAAGAAGGAGTTCTCCGAGGTGGAGAGGGCGCTGAGGAAGTTTTACCATGATGATTCGTGAAGTATGCTGGGGGGTTTGAGGGGGTGGGGGGGAGTAATGGGAGGTGGGGCAGCACAGCTTTGATGCTGTTGCGTGCGGGGCTATGGGCTGGATGGTTGGAGGGGTTCACTTAGTAGAGCGTTTGAGCTTGAGGGGGAGCAGTCGTGCATCGGGTGGATTGAATCAGACTTGGAAATTTGAAGATGGTAGCATATCACTACCTACCTAAGCACTAGCTGACTGCTCCGGGAGGATGTGTGGTGTTGTTCTTGAGACTAGAATACCTGCTTGGATTGTGGTTATGGCGTGAAGACTTAATGTAGTAATTTCGAAACTATCCTCTCTGCAAGAAAACCCAACTCGTCCTGCGACGGTGGATACATGGGGGATGTTCGTGATACGAACTAATGCCTTGGTCACGTTATGTCGACGACCCTGACACAGACCACAAGTTAACCTCAATCCAACATCATCACCAATGAGCTTCCACGTCGAAAATTTTGAGCCAGACACAAAGAATTACACACTCACCCTGAGGGAACAGAGCACTGCAAATAATTCATCTGGAAGCCTTTCATTTTGAGTAAGGATCCTGCGGGACCTGCGCATCGTCTTCGACCTATATGGTCAGAAAACTAGGCAGCGTATGCTTTCCGCCTATCGAGTCACATACGGCCGTTAACTGTTGGCCATCGCCATTGTCTTCTCTCGTTCTATCGTCTTATTGCAGCCAGCGCCCCAGAAATAAGGGTTCCATATTTCAATCCGTTTTCACCAATTTGCCCAAGGGCAAGGGCAGAGTATCTCCAGCACGAGGAATTCACACCTCAATGGCGAAAGACAAACGAGGAGGCAAGAAAACAGGAGGGAAACAGGGCGGAGCCGGCAAGAAACCGCCATTGACACATTTCCTATGCATTCCGCTTGTTACTCAAGTCTCGCGGCCGCAACTGGAAGCCTCACTGCAAAAATTCAAATCCGATCTTTCCCGACCACAGGGAGCAGCATCCAGTGGGGACCCAGCTCGTAATATTACCATCACGGCAGATCACGCAACCTCCTCGTCTGATGCAACGCTCGAAGATCATGGTCCTGCGGAGACCGTGCCACCGGACCATGAACAGCTGCCGCAGATACCAGAGAAAGCAGTCCGTCCGCTTGGGACATTACATCTCACGCTCGGCATCATGAGCTTGACGAAAGACGACGACGTCAGAGACGCCATCCTATTCCTCAAGGGCCTAAACCTCCACGCCATCCTGAAAGACGCCGCAAAAGAAGCCAAGGCGCCCCCTCAACCCGCCGTTCCTCACCAGCCAAAGAGCGCCGCGGCCCCAGAGCCCCACTCAGGCCCTCCCACCCCACGAGAGCCCGAACAGCCACACCCTCCACCACCTCCACGCGCATCTCAACCACCTCCCCCATCCTCCCCCCCTCCACTCAGCGCTTCCCGCTCCCCCACCCCCCCACCCCCCCTCACCCTCTCCCTCACAGGCCTGCACTCCATGCACCCCCCCCGCAAAACCTCCATCCTCTACGCCTCCCCCGAAGACCCCACGGACCGGCTGCCCCGCTTCTGCAACCTGCTGCGCGCCCGCTTCGAGGCGCGGGGGTTGCTGGTCGAGGACGAGAGGCCGCTGAAACTGCACGCCACGGTCGTGAATACAATTTACGCGCGGGGGGAGCGGAGGCGCGGGGGAGGCGGCAGAGGCGGTGGTGGTGCTGCGAAGGAAGGGGGAGAGGCGGGGGAGACGTCACTACTGCTGCCGGATCCGTGGGGTGGGCCGCCTGAGGAGCCGCCCAGCGCGCCTGCTACCGCGTCGGCGTCGGCGTCGGCAGCGGCGTCGGGCCACGGGCCGAAGGCGAGGGCGCCGCTGAGGTTCGATGCCACGGCGCTGCTGCAGCGGTGGCGGGATGGCGTCTGGGCAAAGGACGTGAGGGTTGAGAAGGTGGCGATTTGTAAGATGGGGGCGAAGAAGATTGTCGATGAGAGGGGGGAGGTGGTGGGGGAGGAGTACGAGGAGGTTGCTAGTGTGAGGGTGCCGGGGGCGTAAGAAGGGATTGCTGATGGGTTGCTGGAGTGGGGGATGAGAGGAGGCGGGAAGGGAGTGGTGGGGGAGCTGTCGATGGGTGATGGACAGTGGAGCGGGGGTGCTGGCTGCTCCGCTTTCTGTCTGGGTTGGTGGAGGCGGGGACCGTGACGCTGGGACTGTGTAGATAGCTACGGGAGGGTAATGATGGAGGACGACCCGCGCTCGGTGTTAAGGCTTTGCATTCAAGCGGTCGATCTCGCTCTTGACGTCCTCGATCTCCGCGCAGGCTTTGGCGTACCTGGCAGCAATGTCGGACATGCCGGGGCCTGCTTCGTCGTACCGTTGCAACGTCGTCTTGGCTCGGTCTACCCGCGCTTGGAGTTCGGCTTGTGTTTTCTCGACGTGGCTGCTGTAGTTCCGCAGTGCAGACATAAGAGCCGGATCAATGGGCTGAGTTTGGGAGAGGATGCTATGGAAAGAGGTCAGTGTCAGCGAGCTTGTCAGAGAAACACATCGAATCCACCCTCTTTCCAGGGACAGCCTGGCACGCCACATCAAACGCTCCTGTCAAGCCCCGGTTTCTGCAAGCAGGCGTCGGAGAAACCCGAGAAAAGACTTGAGAACGTCGAAGAAGGAGTGCTTGAATCTAAAGCTAGAGAAACATGTAGAAATAAAAACTCACCTCAGTTTCAGCTCCATCCCCCTCGCCACAACCGCAAGGTGCTCCGCCCTCGCCCGGCTTGCTCTAGCCACGCTCCCATGCACCGTCTGCTCCAGTACACGCACCACCGCCTCAAGCAGCGCTCGGTGCGCCGCCGTCACCTCGGCTGCGAAGTTCGCGACCTGCAGCCGCCGCGCACCGAGCTCTTCGGTTTGCGCGTTGATGCTCTGCTGCAGCGAGCTTGCAAAGGTGGGGAGCTGAGGGGGGGATGCGGAACTGGGGTATTGCGATACTTGACTGTGGGCTGCTTGAGCGACACTTGCAACATGGCTGGTGGCTTCTGAGAGGTAGGCGGATACGGCTATAGATATTGGATGGATGTTCTCCTGAAACCGATGAGGAAATGTCTAACTCTGTCTGTGGCAGTGGTGTACTTACTATGAAGTATTGGATGTCATTTTCGAGGATGGGTTCGTCTTCGGGGGGGATGAGGCCGCTTAGTTGGGCGCAGATGACTTCGATAACTTCGCAGAGCTTTTGAAGGTTAGTGATCGGCTTCAATAGGAGAGGAACCTGGTGATGCGGACTTCGGATGGGAGGTCTGTGGACCTTGATGAGACTGCTTTGAGAGAGTCACGGAGAATTATAGTCTTGGCTATCTCTATACGGCTGTTTTGGAGTTTCTATTACATGTCAGTACTTGTAGGAGGTTCTCGTGTAGAGAGGTAACGTGACATGCTCCGGAGGTCTCACCTCTTGCAACGCTTCACGTGCCTTTTGCCTCTTGGGATCTTTTGTGGAGCCATCGCTGTTCAGCTTGGTTGAAGTGAGGTTCTCATGCAACGCTCTGAAGCGTGGGTTCCGTTCCAGCATCTCGGGATCAAGTGGGGGAAGCATGTTGCAATAGTGGATTGTCTATCACGGGTGTCAAAGACGCATGCTTTGATGGTTTCGAACAACTACCAGCCCATTGGTCAATACATGTGTTGGGGAGAGCTTCTACCGGTCGACTATGCAAAGCGGCAACCCGGCGTTGCAGTGTCAAAAGATCAATGCCACGATCGACGTCCAAATATGGCTACTGATCTCCACAGTCAAATAACGGTACCTTGTGGGTCCCGACAAATGCATGGCAGCGGGTTCCTACCGGCTTCCCTATGGCGTTGTTATGGCGATGGCGCAGCGCTTTTTGTTGGCAAACACTAGTGCCGCACTAACGTCAGGGATTCCGTCAGCTCTCCACCAAAGGAAGAGGCGTTGCCAATCCATGCTCCGCATTGTGGTGCCTGCCGATCCGATCCTCTCAACACTGCTTGCGTGTTTCATGCCGCCCGGCCCGTTAATAGAAACAGGATTTGCCGTAGGGCTGTGCTGCCTTGTTCTACCACTCAAGTAACGTTGCATCCCTCCGTCAACCATCCTCTTGCCCCACGATCTGGCGATTGAAGCTCTATTTAAGACTTCGGACACTGCAGCTTGAAGCTGCAACTGAACACTATCCGTGTTACCTTTACATCTTAAAGAGTTGACCTTACCGACGTCATGGTTGCCCCATCGCGTGCCTTGAGTGAGGGCGTGGAGCTCGTTGGAGCGTCAGGGAAGAAGTATCTGCTTGTAGGCGCTCTGGGCGCGAGGCCTGGCATCGCGCCGAATGTGTGGAGTGCAGTCGATGCAGATACAGCCAGCGAGATCGTCATTGTCAAACAGCCAAACGCCTACGACACTCGCGGCTGGCCCGACTTCCAGCAAGAGATGATCATGCATGAACTGTTCAAAGATTGCGACCACATCCGCCGCCAAGTCGATAAGATTGCTCCCAGTTCGGTCTCTCCGCTACCTGCGGTCGTTCTCGAAGCTTTCGAAGGCACCGCGTGGAGCGCACGTGCGAGTCGACCCTTCACGCCCAGGGAGCTCAAGACGATCATGAAAGACACACTTCTTGGACTTAGGGAGATCCATGCAAAGGGCATGGTATATGCAGGTCTGTAACGACCGGGTACGGTATCTAGTATGCTTGTTAACGAGAAGCAGACCTCAAGATGGAGAACATCGTTCTGAACGGCTTCCGCGTCAAACCTGAGGACGAGGAGAGCAATCTCGTCGCGAAAATTAGTGACCTAGGAACTGGTGAGCCTTGAGATTGTGATTTCGAAGAGCGGTGACATGTCTAACTGTTTTTCTTGCAAGTCATGTATCCGGCGACGGGTAAAGCTCAACCGATCTCGTACCGCAGTCCTGAGGTGCATTTCAAGAACGTAATCACGCCGGCCGCAGATATCTGGGGCTGGGGAGTAATTGTAGGGTGCTGCCGCATGTCAAAATGATTCGTGCTAACGTAGTTTTAGTACTGCCATCTTCTGGAAGCCCAGGCCTCTCACTTAGAGGGAGGTATGTACGACACAGAGTACAAGGGCACGACGGTTGAATCAGAAAGAGCCGTCAAAAGAGCCATTCAGAACGACTTCGACATCAGCAAAGTGGCGTATTACAAGGACGTCTACGTTCCGTCTCGCGACAGCGACCACACCGAGCAGGAGCAACTGTTCTCGCGGTTGGCGAGGAAAGGTGTTCCTGACAACGAGATATACTTCTTGAAGTGTGTGCTCAATCCGGATCCCACCAAGCGGCCAACAGCAGATGACATCCTCGCTTTCGAGTGGCTTGACACCCACGATGGGGAGGACAGCGACAGGATCCCAGAGCAACGCACTCCAGAAGAACGTCCTGAAGCAGAGCTCCATCGTCCATCAGCTTCGCGAGGGACGTCGATGCTGAATTCCTCTCCCGCAGCAGCGGCAGCCGCCGCGGCATACCACACCCAGCCGTCTTCTGCACCTTCCAGGCCACCTCTCAAAGCAACAAACACGGGCACCTTCCTCAGCTACGTGAGCATGCGCAGCGAGTCGGGCACACCGGCGCAAACGCCGCCCGCCTCAACACCACCTGTGTCATCACCGCCAGGCGAGGCTGCTGATCCACTCACACACGCGTCCAACACGGCGACTGTGGGCGAGTCTCCGGCGGTCCCGGATGTACCCTCGCCCATGCACGCCTCCAGCGGAAGCACTTATCTCAGCTACATGAACGGAGCACGCGGATCAAACGCAGGGCTCCCAGCCAGCTACATGCCATCCGGCTTAGTGCACAGCAGCACGCCAAATGAACCACAACACATCAGCATGCCTCCGGCTCGACCCTCTCTGGCTGGCAGGAACGGGACAGGCACGTTTCTGAGCTACAGCAGCGGCTCGCCTTTCGGGGCGCCGTCACCGGCGCTTTCGTACATGGACGCTGCGCCGCAAATGCCTGTTCAACGCGAGGTAGATGCCAACACAGCGAGGAAGACCGCTGTTGTCGATCCCATTGAGATTGACCGCCCGGACACGCCGCTGAAGCGGCCGCTTGCAGCGCGTGTGGAGAGTGCTGACGAGGGTGATGTGGGAGAGGGCAGGATGAAGATTTCGCGGACGCACTCATGAAGAAATCCACTGGCTGGACCGATGGATATAGGATCGAGATGAGGTTTTGCTTGTTGACTGGTACTAGGGAAATGGTATAAAGGCAGATACAAAGGTCGGAACACTGTCTGCGACACGGAAGGCAGGACATGGCGTTACAGGCTGCATCACCATAGGTAACATTTGTAGGTTTAGGCAGGAAGGGCTTCAGGAACTGGCGTTGGTTTTGGGGATTTGAACCTATACACCGCCGGTAAGAGGGTGTGAATACAAACAGAAAATTGTCAAAGTGACCAAATGCACGCCTTGATCTCTACACTGTACCCTTCTCCGAGGGCCGATCGACTCAACAGATCAATACAAACGCCCTTACTGTCCTGAATGATGCTTCCGTATGTCCTCACAAGCCATCTCGCCCTAACGCCAGAATCGCAGAAACCCACCCGCTCCAGCAGATCCGAACATCCCTTCCCCAGCCACACCGCAAACTAAGCCTCGACCTCTCCCGCCTCGCCACCTCCCCTCGCCCGCTCCAGCTTCTCCAAGAAAGGCCGCATCTCAGCCTCGCAGTCGCGGCCCGCGCGGTCGCAGCCAGCGAAGTTGATAACGAAATCGCCGTCCTCGTAATACCCATCCGGATTTGTGGACGCAGAGATCTGACTGACGCCGGCAGGAGGCTTCGCATATGAATTCATAATGCGCTGAGGCACGAGAGCCAGTTTCGCCAGCAATGTGCCATGCCACCTGTACCCATCCGCATTAGCAAGATGTAGCAAACCCCCCCCCCCTTTCCAAATGCCTGCACAAAAAAAGGAAGGGTGAAGCCGGTGGGGTGGGCAAGATGACTCACTGAACAATATGCTCAAGCGCATGCCTCTCCGCCCTCTGGAAGTTATAACTCCGATACAGCGGGTCCAGCCACACATCCAGCAAGAACCGCGCCCACTCGCCCCCATCCCCCGCTCCTCCACCAGCAGCACCCCCTCCGCGCAGGGCAAAACTATCCACCCCCAACCCCTCCCCATCCTGACTCACCACGATCCCCACCCTGCCCCCCTTCAGCGTCGGAAAGGTGCGGATGACGCTGTCGGGCGGGACGACGGGGACGTCGGGGCGCATGAGGCTTTCCAGCCGGGCGGGGGAGAGGAGGTGGGTGGAGAGCGGGAGGGAGGGGTTGGCGATGAGCGCGTGGGGGGAGAGGTGGAAGAGCCAGGGGGTGTGGGGGAAGAGGGTGAGGGCGTGGCGGAGGGCGGGGATCTTGGACCAGGAGGGGGGGGAGGGGGGGAGGGGGTAGGTTGTTGTGTTGGGGAGGAAGGTTGTGTAGCCTGTGAGGGGAGGGGGGGTTAGCCGGTGTCGTGCTTGTGGTTGTTTCGTAGGGGAAGTGGAAAGAGAGGCGCGAAGGGTATGTGACGTTGTGCTGGTGCTGGTGGGAAGGGGGGGCTGCTCACCGTGTCGAGCGGCGTAGTCGAGCCGGTTTTGGCGGATGGCTTCGTTGAAGGCGGGGCTGCGGTTGGCCTCGAGGACGGTGACGATGACTACTTCTGGGGTTCCTGGTGGTGGCTTTGAGCTGTTGGAGGAGGAGCTGAAGAGCTTGGTGAGTAGGAAGATGATGGAGAGCGCGCTGAGAGCGATGATGGCGAGGGATTGGAGACTGCGCCGCCGCAGGAACGGTGATCGTGAGGATCTGGCTGCGTATGGAGGCGGATTGGAGGACTTGCGTGAGGGGAAGGCGAAATGCATGTTGGCGCAACCTGTGTCGAGTCTGGCGGAGAGGATTCAAGAAGGGGAGCGGGCGTGCAACCGTGATAGCGGTCTCGTATTCGAAAGGAGCGGCTGAAGGCACAAGTGGCTCTTCGGGGCTTGAGATTGTGTGCCTCAGGGTAGGTCCATAGTCAACGGCAGAGATGCGATGCGAGCACAGTGAGCGAGATCGGATGGAATTCTGCAGCTATACAATTTTCCGAAAAGGAGTCAGGCACATGTCGAAAACCCGCGACGGAGCCTGCCGATATGCAGTCCCTTGGATGGTTGGGTTTGAAAGACCAGACCGTGCAGAAGCCAGTGCACCTACTACCTCCCTGGCGACAACTCTGGCAGGGGTTTCATCTTGATACCTTGCGTATCTTCCAGCGTAGTCTTTTCTGAATGCTTTTGTTTCTGGCTGCCGTTCATCCACCTGCACGCCCGTTGTGACTTATCTACCTAGAACGTCTCGCGCGCGATACAAGCTTTTGCAAACGTGCATCTCACTCATGTGCGCGCGGAGCTCCATCTTGACTCGCCAACAATGCCCCGTAACAGATACATGTTGATGTCGGCGAGTAACCGGCGTAAGGCCAGTAGTTGAAGCACGTTATCCTAGCACACGGCGTCATACACGAAACGGCAGAGGTATCCACAGTAGCTCAGTGGACATGGCTCCGCCGAAAGTATCTCCGCCGTTACGCCAACACACAGCACTGAGGTAGGTGATGACGGGAGGGTCCAATGCGGCCTCGTCCGATGACGTTGATCTGATCCTTAACCACATGGATATCTGGTAAAACCCATCAAGTCGATCACTTCTTTTCCACACGTCTTCTGCACTTCACTGTCAATACGAGTTATACCACTACACCCCCCAAATCGAAAATCAACATGGTCGAGTCAGTCATTCAGCTGCGGTGCGACTGCAACCAGTACCCATGGGGAAAGCAAGGCTCCAAGTCTTTGGCAGCACAACTAGCTGCGAAGACGCCTGGCACAGACTTCAAGATTAAGGAAGACACGCCTTACTCTGAGATGTGAGTTCAGTAGCAAGGACCGTTGACCATACGGCCATTGTCTGTTCCCCTGTCTGTCTGAATCGAGCTGAACAATTTAGGTGGATGGGCACGTACCCGGAACTCCCATCAGTCGTTCTAGAGACTGGCGAAGACCTTCAGCAAGTCATCAACAAGCACTCCGAAGAGCTTATCGGCAAGAACGTCCTGGAGAAGTTCGGCCATTCGGACCTGCCGTTCCTACCAAAGGTACTCTCCATCGCGAAAGCCCTACCACTGCAACTACACCCGAACAAGGATCTTGCAGCAGAGCTACATCGGAAGGACCCCCAGAACTTCACGGACCCGAATCACAAGCCTGAGATTGCACTGGCACTCGGCCCGTTCGAGGCCTTCTGCGGCTTCAAGCCGCTCGAGGATATCAACAAGCTCATGCAGCTTGAGCCTCTCAAGCAATTCCTTCCCGAAGTTCAGAAGCCGAAGTTCGACGACCAGACTCTGAAGCAAGTCGTCAAGAGCATGCTGAAGGCAGATGAGAAGACAGTCGCGGACGTAGAGGACAAGCTAGCAAAGATGGACAAGAGCTCTTTTGGGCAAGACACATACATCCTCGACCTACTCCCCAGGCTGCAGGAGCAATTCGACGAGAAGGATCCCGGCTCTCTCGTCGCTCTCATCACAATGAACTACCTCCAGCTCAACGCCGGCGACAGCATCTACATCCCCGCCGACGGCATCCACGCCTACCTCTCCGGCGACATCATCGAATGCATGGCTCGCTCCAACAACGTCCTCAACACGGGCTTCTGCCCTCAGGCCGACCGCAACTCCGTCGACCTGTTCTGCTCCTGCCTCACCTTCACCCCACATGATGCTAAGGAGGCCATACTCCCCTCCAAGCCCTTCGACCGCTGCTCTAACGGGAAGACGAAGCTTTATGCCCCGCCGATGAGTGAGTTCAACATGCTGTCGACGGAGCTGAAGAGTGGAGAGAGTGACAAGATCGAGAAGTTGGGCGGGCCTAGCATACTCATCTGCACGAGCGGTGAGGGGAAGATGAAGGCGGACGGGAAGGAGTTTGATGTCAAGGAGGGGTACATCTTCTTCATCGGGCACGGTGTGGAAGTCGAGTATCAGGCGGACAAGGGGCTGCAGATCTTCCGGGCTTATGTGGAGTAACGGTCCGGTGAGGTAGAAGCCGCAGGAACTCGAATGAGCGGATGTGTATGATGATATGATATTGATGATAGTACGGCGATGGAAACATGTGTCTGTTTGGCTGTAGATTAGCATATGACAGGCTCGAATGCAACAAAGACCAACTCTGCAAACCCATCCCAGAATAGTTTGTTATGCTCGCAAGGTCCTCCTGTATGCGATCATGGCATAAGTTACCGATGGGATTTGCCGTGCCTGTTAAAACCATGTTCGCGATGCTTTACGCTGTTCTAACATACTTGAAGCCTGCCGTGACTCTCTACACTTCTAGATTCCCCATCCTCTTACGCCGTGGATAGATACCAACACCGCGACGCCACATCTCATTTGTGCAATCCTCACCCCATCTCCACCGACCCGTTGCAGTCCCACCACAAACCCCTCCGCTTCCGCCCCCGTCCCTCCTCTCCAGCGCTCACGAGCATCCAAGCCATCCTTCCTCCCTCCCTCCCCTTTCCCGCCAAACCCCCTCATCCCTCCATTTCTTGCCCAAGCCTTCCCCTCTTCACTCCAAGCTCCTTACCCCGCCCCTCAAAAATCAGTCACCCGCCCATTATAGCTCCAATCCCCGCCATGGCCCCACCTGAGTGGCTCGTTCTTCGGCCCGCCCACCTCCCCCGTCTTCGGATTCACATCGCCCTCGAATTCCGGCGGCGCGCCTCGCCGTACGTTCGGATGCAGCTCCTCGCCCTTGCCCTGCGCGTCGATGCGCGCCTGGAGCGTCGCTGCCGCCGTGTCTGCCTCCTCCGCCGAAGAAGAATGGGGGGATTGGTTTATCTGAGGCGTTGAGTGAGGCGATTGATTTATCTGCGGCGTCGAGTGCGGGGACTGGTTTATCTGCGGACGGATGCTGGGTTTGGAGGAGGGGGAGGAGGCGGGGTCGTAGGACATGGGCGTGCTGAATGCGCCGGTGGATTGGCGTTGCAGCCGCTCGAAGATCTCTTGTTCTTCTTTTGGGAGGCGTGGGGGGGAGGGGCCGGTCGACCAGGCGGAGCGGGGGCGGGCGGTGGTGCTAAGGGAGCGGCGGGTGAGGAGGCGGAGGGGGGTGCGTGTCGTCATGGTGGTGTGTGTGATGGCTGTGGTGAAGGCGTTTATGGTAGTGACGGTGGTGAGAACGATGATGGTGCGGTGGAATGGGTTTCTTGGGAGGCGTTAGAGATGACCAGCAGCTGTGGCAGTGAATGTGGCGTGGAAAGCGCGGAATTGAAGCCGCTGGAAGTCACTCGGCTGACCGGTTCTGGACTAGTGTCTTTCTCTCGTGTGACATGCTTGTTGATATTCCTCTCCAGCTGTCAACGATGACACTTCACACGTCAGGTTCAATCCAGCAAAAATTGTCGTCTGTTGCGAGTGTTACGCTGAAACGTACAGCGCGTTCTCTGTAATGTTCAGGCCATAAACCTTTGCTTCATCGCTCAACTAACCGTCGCATCACTCTATCCATGACCATGGATCTTCAAAGTCTCATATCAAGAGTTAGCCAGCGCCTACTCGACAACCGTGTGGCCATTCAGTTGATCGGTTCAGTCGGCGCTGGAGTCACTCTGTACGCCCTCGTACGCCAGATTCGCCGCCATGCACAAGATCCACTGAATCGCCCGCCCGACTCAATCTCCAAGAGAGTCTTCTTTTCTCTCTTTGCTACGGCTGCTCTCTCTCCTCTCACCAAGCTCTCACGGCTTGGTACTGTCGCAATTTTCTCACTCAGTTTCATCTCGGTTCACAAATTTCGCTCATGGCTGCGTGCCAGACTTGACCCATTGAGGCATATTCCAGGACCACACCTTGCCCGCTCTTTCCTGAATTGGAAGGAAGCGCGTGTCGCAGATGGTGGCTTGAATTCTGTGGTTGCCGCATTGCATGAGGAACACGGTAGATTCCGATTCCTTCTCATCTTTCGCTTCATCAAACTGTATTATTATTATTATGAACACCTCATACATCTCTCATTCTTCCTAGCCTAATTTCCTAGGCAGTCGGACACATGCACCGTGATCATCCGAAATGAGTGATGACTTTTGACTCACTCACTTCTTGCAGGACCTATCATTTGCATTGCACCTAACGAATACAGCATCAGCGGGCCGGAAGCCCTCGATTTCATCTACATGCACAGTGACGCTCTCACAAAGGTCTGAATTCTCCGAAGAAGGCCCTTCTCGTTAAACACTAATACTTTTCCTGACAGATATGCTATGAAGTACCGACACAGGCTCCAGAGCAGCCTTCGCTGCTTCACCTAGATCCTTACACAACACCAGAAGCGAGTATTAGTTCTATATTCACCTTTGACATGGCTTCCGTCAAGCAGTACGAACCGGGCATCGACGAGTGCATTGACGTCCTTCACGATCGATTGGCAGAATATGTCATGTGTGGAGACGAAATCAATATCTCGCATACAGTGTCTTCCTTTGTATGGGATGTCTTTAGCATTATCACAGTACGAACTCTCCAAGCATTCAAAACACTCGTGCTGTGGACGACGCTGAGAACGTTGTAGGTCGGCAAGCGCTTCGGCTTCCTCGACAGAGGCGAGGACGTTGCAGGCCTCATCCAGGAACTTGAGAAATGGAAGTCGTCTGCCATTCTCCGCGGTAGCTATTGGACCTGGCATCCTTTCATCAAGAAAGCCAATAGCGTAATCCCGTCGTCTCCTCCAGTCTCTCACTCTTTCTTCTACTTCGTCAATTCTCAGCTTGGCCGGCGTATGAGACCAGCCTGCGGTGCAACAGAGACCAAACCAAATCAGACTACGGAAGAGCATATGAGCACGACGCTGTCAGCCTTACAATACACTCCTGCCCAGAACATCCTTCATGCTTGTCTGGCCAGCTGTTGTGCAAACACAGATGCCACTGCTATCGCCATCTCTTCGGCGATCTACCACATCTACCAGAATCCTATCATCCTCAAACGCATGCGCAATCATCTTGATGCCGGCATAGCTGCTGGCCTGATCTCTAATCACATAACTGCGGACCAAGCACGTGGAATGCACTACTTGCAAGCTGTATTGAAGGAAGCACTGCGAATGCGTACTTCGTCCGCGTCTCCCCATTCTTGGATAGTCAGCAAAGACGGTGTAGTGTTCGATAGCCATAAGCTACCACTGGAGGTACGTTCTCCGAACCTTCAGCATAGTTGGCTCCGTACTAACGATGTGCTATTTAGAGCGTCGTTAACGTTAGTCCATCAATGGGATCTAACGACACGAGCCTCTTTAGCGACGATCCATATGTTTTCAGACCAGAGCGATGGTTGGAAGCCGAGACTGAAGAGGACTTGTTCATGATGGAACAGTATCTGTCAGAAGTGTGTCATGAACGGAATGCTTCTCTGTACTGTGTAACTAACTTCAAGTTCTTCCTAGTTTTTGCAATGCTCCAACATCAGTCAACAGATCAGTTTTGCGGAGATGTCGAAGGTGGTCCCTATGCT
>JAKLMF010000443.1:0-15931 GCA_022813555.1 Botryosphaeria agaves | reverse complement strand
GTGCATATCAGGTAGTGGGTTGTTATTGGGGAGCTCTGTCGTGGAACTTGATGATACGAACGGCTTACGTCTGCATGCGGAGTTTTTGGTATGGCCTCTCTGTGATAGCTCACCCTTTTGATGTTATGTGTATTCAACAATAGCCATGGGCTCTGGGTAATTGGCTCGATTGGCTGAGACTATTGGGATGTCTCCGACTTCACGATCGTCGCTTCACTTTTTGGATCGGTCGTTGTCTGTTTCTCGTTTTCAATACTAATGCGTTCTCACTGGTAACTACATATTTCACTTAGGATCAAGTGAAACCGACTTATCAAGTAGGACATAGGTCAGCGAGCTCACTTCAGGTGAAGTTATAGTGGCTTTCCACTCGGACATACACTATTCAACCTCTAAGATACAGTAGCGGCCGGAAGAGGCGTGTGTTAAGAACCTCGATTGATAAGCGCCGGCTAAGGGACCGCCACTCACACTTCTCTCACCTGACACTCAACTTCAGCACAATGGAAACTTCCTCTCGACTATTTCTTGAGTTCGCGTCGGCGCTTCCTCTCACCACCAACCACCAACTCACAAACTCGTCAGGTCGAGAACCAGTCAGCGACTCGGACGAGGGGTCACTCGCAACAATGGACGTACTAGGCGATGAGAACGACAGCCACAACACCACACCCACTGCTCGTCCCGTCGGACGCCGTACGAGTACTTCGGATGAGTCGAACACCTCTGAACGGACACCTACTCGTGCCTCTCGCTACCGTATCCCTTCGCGCACACATTCGTTGGCGATAGATATCACTGACCCCGGTGGAAATACTATGAAACTTCTACCAACGAAGACAAGAAAGCCGATAGATGTAGGCTCCTCCATCCCACCGTCCTTGCTGGACCCTGCGAGCAGCGAAGATGTCCAGCCGACTACGTTACAACAAACACCTACTTCTGCCTCTCGCTTCGCAATCCCTCGGCGTGCAATCTCAAGGGCAATAGACACCAAGGCCTCCACTTGTACATCTCGGAAATTCGGTCGATCAGCAAAACAAATGACTGGGTCCGACGACATAGGCCTTGTCCCAGACGCACTCCCACCAAACCCGACTCGCTCAGAAGTACGACGTGAGACTCGCCGCGCGCTCGCCAGCGTCACTGAATTACCATACGGCTCAGCTTTACCATCAGCCGGTTCACCTGCACCAGCCCGTCATATCAGATACAGGGAATCCTACTTCCAACGTCGCTTTGGTCGAGCAAGAGTGAGCGGTCCTGATGTTCCCGGGACGGAAGCCGCTGCTACGGCCGCAAGCGCGCACGATTCCGCTCAAGTGCCGCGATACTACAAGGCCACCACCAGGCGTCATCCCTTTGACACTGCGAGCCGCGAGAAAGGAGGAAGTCCTGCTTCTGACCTCTCGTCCGGCACAGCGGGGGAGATGGCGGAGTCGCTTGAAGCGAATATGCACAAGACGATCGAGGAGAGGGAGAAGCGCTTCAGACGCATACAGCAGGACGCTACAAAAGGTCAGTCACGTCTCCCACATTCTTCCGTCAAGTCGTCCTGTCAACACGACTCCGTTCCCGTGCTCACAGCACTCATCTCGACCGCTCGTCTCTACTGACGGGTCCCACAGTCACCCAACTCCGCGCCACAATAATCGAGCTCTACGCCATCCTCGAAGCGCGCAACAAGCAGACGGATGACCTTCTTTCCGCTGCAGAATCCTTCGCCCAGATCGCAAGCGAGCGAAGCCGTCTTCTGTCGTCGACACGCGAGATGAATCGACTGCGAGAGCAAGTGAGAAGCCTAAGGGCGGGCACACACGGTCAGGCGATCGGCCAGGCCGACATGGCGGAGTTGAAGAGGATGATTGGTGAGATTGATGAGGAGCTGGTTGGGAAGTTGGGGACGATGACAGTAGAGAACGAAGGGAAATGCGGAAAACGGGGGAAGAAGGTGAGGATTGAGGAGGAGGGAGGTGAGTGCTAGCTCTTGAGGTTTCTACACACTGTTCGCGATGCTGACGAGAACCGATAGAGGAGTAGCGTGCTGGCTGCGAGGACTTATGCAGGGGGTCTTGGGACGGGACAAAGGTTGGAAGAGTGATACGGCTTCCCGCTGGTCGCTAGATAATCCCCGAATTTCGGTAATTAGCATGACTGAAGTGAATAATTTGATTTTCCTTTTGCAAGTTTGACCTCTAAAAATACAGGCTCGAGGAGCTAAATAATTGACGGGTAGAACTGCTGAGGCCTTGGTGTCAAGCTTGCGTGCGGCCTTAGAAGGTTGAGATCAGAATCGAACAACGCAAGACATTTGTCCCGTCTTATATCCATTGAGCCCACGTCGACGGTGTCCAATCCCAAAGGCTACCTTCAGAGACGCAGCAGGCCAGAATTACGGAACTTGTGTTCTGTTTCCATGGCACCGAATCTCTGGCGAACCAACAGTTATCATGAGACCAATAACGATTGTGCCTATACCATGTGGAACTTCGTGGTAAATAAGCTTTTGAGCCTCATCCGTGCCCCACTAAAATTCACTCCCACCTTTACCACATCATGCTAAAACCAACAACCCTCCAGTCCACTCCTCACACAGATCTAATAGCACCCCACATCCTCCCTCTGAAGAAGGACGAATCGCAATGAAACTCCTAACCCTCAACTTCCTCACCTGCGCGCGCAAAGCCTGCAAATCCAGCAGCGCTGCCTTCCCATTACATCCGCGCGACGCCGAGCTCGAGATCGTGGAAGTCGACTTCAACCCGCTGTTCCTGCGGAACATACTGCCTCGCATCGACTGGGATGCGCTGATAACTCTGTGTGGAGAGGTACGATTTGGATTCTGCATTTACACACTCTGTCTGAAGCGGCGTCCATTCACGCGCTGAGCATGCTCCTCCGCTCCTCTTTCCTTCCCTCCCCCATTCCCCCGAGTTGCACATCCCAAGCGCATGTACAAGACCCAAAACTAACCCACCCCTCCCCATCCAGCTCGGTCTCCCCTCCCTCCCCTCCACCGCGCCCGAGCCATCAGACCTCCTCTCCTCCACCTCCACCACCACCACTGAAGAAAGCGTCTCCGCCCCAGAGCCAGCTCAGGAACCAGAGCCCTCCCAAACAGCGAAAGACCTGCACCACCTCCTCCTCGAGACCTCCATCGCCTCGGGCAAGCTGGTCTGCGGCAACTGCGGGCACGAGTACGCGATCAAAGAGGGGATCGCGAATTTCTTGCTGCCAAGCCATTTGGTGTGAAGGGGATGGTCGCTCGTATCTACACATGCACAAGACGGATATGCACATATACAGGGTCTGAGGGATGAAGGACTAAATGAGGGTCAAGTGGAGACATTGGGTGGCTGAGAGGAGCATGTGTGTTGGGCTTTGCCGAGATTTGGAGTTGGAAGCCCGATATCTAACATCACAGTGGAGGTATGGATGTTAGCTGAGCATGCTCGGGTATGCTACTTGCGCTGGTTGGAGGGGGTGGGAGGGTGTGAGATTCACGCCTGGCCTGATCGAAGGGTATCCGACGCGGTGTTGTCGCTACGGTCATCATGGTATCGGACGGCGTGAAGCGGGAAGCCGGGTGAGAGATGCTGTTTGTGAGACAGCGGTGCGTGACGGGATTCTCAGCGGGCCAATTGATCGAAGCTGCTGATCATTTCACCTCACTCAGGGGCACGTCTGGCTTCAGAGGGGAAGGGGAGGATGCATAGCGTGCTCGAGTGCCGTTGGCATTCTGACATTGGCATTCTGCAGTTGGCTGTGTACTTTCATACGAAGATCTGCGTATCCTCTGCTTTTGATGACAGCGCATCTGAAGTCAGGGTTTCGTACAGGCTTCTCTGTGCCTAGCATGCAATGCTCCACTGGCGACATCCCTTTCCTCCCCACTCGCCTTTAAAACCAGCAACACTCACACGCGCGGTTTCACCCTCGAATCTCAAAGCCAAGCGATGCACACCACTAACCCCACCACCTTCGTCTCCAGCATCAAGGTTTGCTGCCCAGATCAGCACCCCTCCAATCCAGCTCAACATCCCGCTTCCCTCCCTTCCCTACCCCTTGCCTCCCTCAAAAAGCTCAAACTGCACAAGCTCGACTTCCAACGTCTCGGCATCCAGCAGCACGAGCGTGCCCGTCTGCTTGAACTGTGGGACGGCTATGAGCCGCACTTGCTGCCCTGCTGGCCCATCGATGACTGTGGTAGCGAACTGCGGCTGATTGCCGACGAAGAAGACATGCGGGCACTCCTTGATCAAATTCGGGTCGTCGTCTTGGAAGGGGTAGGACCCTACTCAGCACTTATCAGCATCCCCGCTCCAACAACCCCACAACAGAGCGGAGGACGCCACCGACGACGAACTACAAGAGAAGAGAAGAACAGTATCGAAAAAAAACTTACACAGCGTATCCGGCGCCGTCGGCGCGCCCACCCTCCACCTCAACAAATGCTCCATCATCTCCAACCGGTCCTCACTCTCCACGTACTTAAACACATCATCCACCGGCTGCCCTCCATTCCCCAGCACCCTCCACCCATCCACATCCCCCTCCCACGGATTCGTCACGCTATCAAACCACCCCACCTCCGCCTCCGCCTCCGCCTCCGCCTCCCCCTTCCCCCCCGGCGCAGCCGCATACGCCCGACTCCGCGGAAAGAGCGCCATATGCAGCGGTTGCTGCGGCAGACTCACATTCGCCGGATCACTGGCCCCCGGTATTAGGGTCACGGGGACGCTGGGCAGCAGCTCGGCCAGCCACGCGTCGAAGCGCTCGGAGGGCGCGGGGTTGTAGGCCGAGGCGTCGTAGCCGTACTTCCTCGCCCCCCCTGCAGTGGTACCGGCGGCCTTCTTCGCGGCGGCCAGCTCCTCGCGGGACGGGATGGGCGAGGCGTGCGCGAGGCTGTTGCCCGCGATGACGAGCCGGGAAACGCCCGCGGCGGAGGCCTGGGCGGGGGTGCTTGTGGCTTCGCCGAGGAGATACTCGGCCAGCAACTCCAGACGCAGGCTGTCCTCCGCGTCGCCCGTGATGCCCAGCCCACTCACAACCGCGATTTTCCCCGCCCTCTCGCGCTGCGGCTTCACCTTCTTCCCCTGCCGCGCGAGGGCTGCGTCGGCGCGCTCCCAGCGCGCGGGCTGCCGGGGTAGGTCGGCGATTTTGAGGTCGAGGACGTCGAAGGCGCCGTCGGCGGTTTCGGTGCCCAGGGCCGCGATGATGCAGCCGGTTACCAGGAGGTTGGAGAGGAGGGTGGGGCCGGTGAGGCGCAGGCGGCCGGATTCGTCTTCGAGCATTGTTTGGTCGAGGCTTGTCGGGGAGAGGAATTTGGCGCGGGGGGGTGGGGCGGATATCCAATGCTGGGTGGAGTTATAGAGGATTAGTTGGAGTTGGATGGAGAGGAGGGGCGGGTGGAAGCATGTACCTCTTTCGAAATGTCGTCCAGGATGTTAGGTTTCAGCGGCATCTCCATATACACGGTGCCGGCGACCCAGCAGAGCTCGCCTTGCCGCACGTCGAGCACTCTCTCGACTTGTCTGGCTGTCTCTCCGGCTACCTTGACGGCACGTAATCAGTCATGCTGTGTCTTGCTGGTGGGAATGTCCCGTCTGATTCACCTCGAAGCCGTCCCATGCTTCCTTGGCCACTTCTTCCACCGCTGGCTTTAGCTGAGCGAGCCGGAGGAAGTACATGTCTGCGTATTGCTGCTGGTAGTGTCGTTGGTCGCCTTTGGGGAGGTTGAAGGAGCGCATGGGGTTGTAGTGGGACGCGGTGCGCGTGAGGACGGGGAACTCATGGTTGCTTTTAAGAAGTCAGCAATTGTTTACGAGAGGGAAGCTGAGGCGCTTACGAAGGAGGTTGTAGAAGTTCATCGGCATCGTTAGTGGTGGCCATTGTGAGAGTTGTAAGGGTGGGATGCTGAAGAAGTTCCTGACGCGTCTCGAAGCGCGACGTTGATTGAATTGAGAAAGCCGTTCACTCCCCGCGCCCCACATCCGTTTGCAACACCACACACTCCAGCTTTACAACTATTCTACACTGCGTACACATCCTAAAAGCCTGTACGAAACACCATCTAGCGTCTTGAGTGCAAGTTTTCTACAGCAATGGCACCACTTAAGGGACCTGGCGAAGCGCGCACGTACGATGGTGAGTTACCGTCTCCACAACCGTCTGTCCATACACCACGGCAGCAATTGCAGTAACATGACTGCCCTCAAACTCCCATATCACTGACTAACTAGTCCAGGCTCTAACCTCCGCATCGGTATCGTGCACGCGCGCTGGAACACCAAAATGATCGACGCGCTCCTCTCCGGCGCAAAGAAGTCCCTCAAAGCCGCAGGCGTGAAAGACGAGAACATCGTCGTCCAGAGCGTCCCAGGAAGCTACGAGCTCCCCTTCGCCGTACAGCGGTATGTCTCCTCCCCCTCATCCCACCACCCACCCCTCCGTCCCGCGCTCTCCCCCGGATAGAAACCCCGCAACAGCCCCACTGACACACTACAGCATGTACGCCTCCTCGCAAATCCAATCCTCCTCCACCTCCTCCGGCGGTCTCCTAACCTCAGCCACCGACCTCCTCTCCTCCTCAACCTCCGACCTCTCCCTGACCTCCACCCCCAAACCCTCCACCTCCACCCCCACCCAATCCTCCCAACCCTCCACAGCCCCCTTCGACGCCGTAATAGCCATCGGCGTCCTCATAAAAGGCGAGACCATGCACTTCGAATACATCGCCGACGCCGTCAGCCACGGCTTGATGCGCGCGCAGCTGGACGCGAACGTGCCGGTGATTTTCGGGCTGCTGACGGTGCTGAATGAGGAGCAGGGCTTGGCGAGGGCGGGGATTAGTGGGAGGACGGATGGCGGGATGAATCATAACCATGGGGAGGATTGGGGGAGTGCGGCGGTGGAGTTGGGGGTTAAGAGACGGGGGTGGGCGGAGGGGAGGTATGTTGACTGAGGGGGTGTGGGTGATTTGTAAGTGGGAGGATGGGATGTGGGTGAGAGGATAGGTGAGAGGATGGGATGGTGCTACGCGGTAGATTCCTAAGGCTCAAAGTTTTGGAAGGGGTTGTATGGAGTCACTGGATAGGCGGGTTGATGGACGGTTGGGCAAGCCTTAGCCTCGCGCAACAGCGTATAGCGTGCGTGAGAAACGAACTAGATGGGACGGCTCATGTCCATAACCGTCTGGGTGAAGTTGCATTCCAGCCCATCGTCCAGCTTCTTCTCCGGTTACTCACCTATGTCCCTGGCGCACCCCTCTCTCGTGATAGCAGCCTTCAGAGCAAACGTCTTCGTCTCAACCAAGAACTGCTTGAACGTCCCCTACCAGCGCGCAATTTTCGTATATTGAACACCTCAGATCTCACTCATACTGGTATATATGAGCCAAGTCTGTCGCCGGCTGTTGGCGCTCTGTATACATTCTTCCTCTTTGCGCCTACACCAATTTCCGTAATCCGAACAACTCGGGTTCCCTGCAATTGAGCCACTGAGTATTTTCTGCAATATATTGACACTTAGCACCCTCCCAACCACGAACGTACGGACGGTGGACTGGGCTTCCGCTGGCCGATTGTTCCTATAGTCCCCAGCATATCGGCAGCAGACAAGCATTTGCTCAACTAGATTCGGGATGAGTAGAGAGTTGATTCTGGCAAGCGATGTTCCATAGTAGTATTGGGATATGGCGGTGCGTGAGAGGAATCGACATCCTGAACAGGAATGCCAGCACGACTCAGCTCACGTGCTCTTGGATAAGAGCTTCGCTTTGTGTCGGTAGAGACTCCATCTTGCGTTTTATATATGAAAACCTCTCACAAGGATACGGCGAAGGGATGGCGATGACGGGCAATGGATGTGCTGGCCGTAGGGCCGTCTATGCGATGATCTGATGGCTCGGCGACTGCGCCGTCGTGACTACCATGCCGGCATGGCGGATGTGCGAAATCGTTCCCTGGTCCTGCTTCGTTGAAGGCGACACGGATTTGATGCAACTTGAAAGGCATTAAGCCTCTTTGATACACTGGAAACATCGTTGTTGTGTAAATGAAGGAGAATGATTGCGGTGCAGCCTCACCTGAAAGTGACGGAGGAGCTCTCGCTTGCTTGGCCAGGGGCATCAACGACAGCGGGCAGATGTCTTCATTCCAAGCCTGTCAACCACCGCTCCACAGCCCTTGTTCTGCCCTGCTTCGTTGTCTGGCTTCATCGTCCAGCTGCAACATCATCGCCTCTACTAACCTCACTCCTTTCGCACATCCTCTCGTCGCTCTTTGCGCTTGCCGACAACTTTTATGCGCTTTGTCGCGTTCGGTCTGTCCCCGCCGCGTCCAAGACACATTTGGCGCTTTCACCTACGGATCTTGATAACTGCCCTTTCCACTCAATAGACAGCGGTGCAGATCAAGATACACAACCGAAATGGTGGAGAGGGGAGAGAGCAGGTAGAAACGGGCCCTCTAGCATGTCGCGCGCCTCGGCCGGCAGCTTCGCGGACTTTTTCCCCCATGCTCCCTCAGTGCAGCAGAAACGTAAAGACATTGGCAGGGAGCGATCGCAGACCGAGATATACGGCGCAGATCGTCTGGCTGGCACCTCACTGGTGACGGACATAGCGTCTTCACCCGCGCTGGCAGAGCACTTGGAGAACGGCATACCTACTGGAAGGGACTCGGGGAGCAACACGACACCACAACACAACGATGACCTTCACACTGCCAACCCCGGTGATACTCTGAACGGCGTCGGTTCGGCAAGCTCTCTTTCGAGTGCAGTTTCTTCAGTCTTCAGCAGCAACAACACTTCGCTTGCAATGCCATCCTACCCTGGCGCCACCATAAGCTCACTCACGCCCTTGACGAACACCGATCTCTCGCCGCCAGGGAAGACACCAAGTCCCAACACATCCAAACCCCCACATGTCTCAATGCGGACAGGTAGTGCGTCGCCATACGGCGCGCCAGCCAACCTCTCACACAATGCGTCTGAGACCATAACACCCGTGCAAACGCCTCCCGAACCGAATCTACAGGCTCGGCCAGGTCCTGGGCAACCCAAGGGCAACAAATGCATCTACGATCCGGAGCTTGACGCCAAGTTGTCTTCGAAGGACAGGAAGAGGCAGAAGGCTCGATACAAAGTCTTTGGAGAGGAGGAGGTACGTCTACAATCTGAGTCACACATTCCACGTCGCGTTCTTCAAACTCCTCTACTTGCTCTTCGAGCATGCGACTGACGGACCCTGTGCTGCAGCCCGAGCCCTCAGCACCCCCTGATCCTCGATTGGCGATCGCTGGGTATACAATTGGAGCGTACAATGCAAAGAAGCCACAATGCAAGACAAAGCTTCGCATTGCACCGTATAAGGTCACACCTTACAAGTTCGATCCAAAGATATCCATTGGCCCTGGGCCGCCAGATTCGGTTGTGGTAACGGGCTTCGATCCCTTCACGCCTGAGTCGCAGATTAGAACAGTCTTCAGCAGCTATGGAGATATCGCTGAATTCAGCAACAAGACGGATCCCACTACCGGCAGCTTCCTTGGCATTGCCATGATCAGGTACAAGGACAGGGATAGCAGAGCTGGGCGTGGGCCTTCGGTTCCTGCAGCGCAGGCTGCTAGAGCAGCTGAGAAGGAGGGTACGGGGCAGCGCATCGGCGTCTGCGAAGTGAAGGCACAGCGCGACAGAGGGCGAATCTGCAAGCAACTCGTGGAGAGAGCGGTGAGACGCAACCAGGAGGAACGGGACAAGCTCAATGCTCTTGAGCCAACGAAGAAAAGCGAAACGCCAACGCCCGCTCAAACCCCGAATCCAAACGTCGATCTCTTAGGCCCGCCGCCAGATGCGCCCAAAGGGCCGTCAGGCAGAGGCATGCGACCGCCGGAGGGACCTCGAGTGGCTCTACCTCCGAAACCGGCGGCACACTCTCTCGTCGAAGATGATCCGATTCTCGACAAGATCAAGCGCAAACCCTACATCTTCATCGCGCATTGCTATGTCCCAGTACTCGGCACAACCATCCATCACCTCAAGAAACGACTGAAATCGTACGATTGGAGGGAAGTAAGGGTAGATCGGACAGGATACTACATAATCTTCGAGGACTCGAGGCGTGGCGAGAACGAGACTGTCGCGTGCTACAAGGAGTTCAACATGGCTGCGCTTTTCACGTATGTCATGAACATGGAGTGCCAACAGTACGGGAACCCGAATTATGAGCGGAGTCCAAGCCCAGAACGGGCTCTGGCTGAGAAGCGGAGAAAGGAAGAGGAGGAGAGGATACGGAGGGAAGACGAGATGGACTTCGAGGAAGAGAAGAAGCAGCGGGCTCTTTGCCTGGATCCTGTCAGAGCCGCTCTCGAACTGGTCTTGCCAGAGCTGGTTGAGAGAGTCATGGGCGACGTCAAGTCAAGGATAGCTGCGCCTGCGTTGTACGACTTCTTAGATCCGGACCGTCACGTTGCAAAGCGGAGGAAACTGAACATTCCCGATCCGGCCGAAAAGGAGAACGCGCACCCGACTTTGCTTCTCAACAGAGGCGACGAGACACCCTCGGTTGGCACCCCCGACTCTAGAGCCGGGTTCTCCGGCGGATTCGGCGGGTTTCGGCACAAGAGCTCGAGATACAACCCCAGCTTTGCGCGTGGTCGCAAGAGCCTCGTCGAGCGTCCGGTCAACGCCTTTGCTGACGAGCGGCGCAAGAGACCCGCTCCTCCGAGGCGGAGGGACCTTCAGCCTCTGCATCATCGACTGCAGAACTTCTTTGACGATGAGGATGACTCGGACGATGAGCGGAGGACTTCCATCGCCAGGGATACTGAGGAGCAGGAGAGCCGGCCTCTCAGCCGCATGTCCCGGAGTTCGACGCCTCTCGTTACTGACGGGGATGTTGCTGGGACACCGAGACCTACTAAGCGTCGGAAATTGGACGCAGGATGGGGCGCTGAGAGCGATGACGAGGCTCTGGATGCCGTGGCTCGTCGTTCATTGGGTCACTTACTGCACAAAGAGCCAGAAGATATGGCGATGCGGGAGCTTGAGCAGGTTCTCAGCTGTCTTCCGCGGTCCTCCAAGCTTCGCAAGCGCGCCTACATCGAGGTGGAATTGCGGAGGAAGGCAGAAAAGGATGACGAGCTGTTCTTTGGCGTCAAGCATATCGAGGAGAAGCCAGCCGAGACTGGCGTGCCTACGGTCGACATTGTCTTGGACGCATCTGCAGACAAAGTCGAGACTGCTGAACCTGGAGACGAGTTGGCGAAGCCTGCGACGAAGGCCAAGGCGACGAAGAAGAGGAAGACCAAAAAACAGATCTTCGAAGAGCGCGAAGCGCTCAAAGCAGAAGCCAAATCCGCCAAGGAACTCATCCAGGAAGGAGCGGAAGACAAGCTGGCAGTGCCCGAAACCGAGGAAGAGAAGGTCTTTGAGATCCAAGAAGAAGAACCCCGAGCAGAGGTCGAATGGGGCGTCTCCACCGACGAGCCACGTCGCACCGTCTCAGACGACCCCTCCATCGTCCTCGACATCGACGGCTGGCAGCATGTGCTCAAAGACGCCGAAGACCTGCGCTTCCTCCATGCGGTCCTCCAGCCCCAGCCCGCCCCCTCCCTCGGCGACGCCGCCTTCTGGGCCTGGAAGCAGAAAGCCATCAAGGCCCTCCACAACGGCGCCCACCACGGCGTCTCCCGCGCCGAGCCGCGCATCCAGGGCTACTACGTGCCCAACGCGACCGGCTGCGCGCGCACCGAGGGCGCCAAGAAGATCCTCGAGTCCGAGAAGAGCAAGTACCTGCCGCACCGCATCCGGGTGCAGCGGCAGCGCGCGGAGCGCGAGGCCAACGCCAAGAAAGACGGCGGCACCGCGCTGGCCACCGAGGCGGCGAAGCTGGCCGTCGCGGCCAAGATGGCGAGCACGGCGAGTTCGCGGAGCAATCGCGCGAACAACCGGCGGCTGGTTAATGATATCAATACCCAGAAGATGGGGCTGAGTAGCGCGGAGGCGGACGCGCTGCGGTTTAATCAGCTGAAGAAGCGGCGCAAGCTGGTTAAATTCGATCGCTCGCATATCCACAACTGGGGCCTGTACGCGGAGGAGAGCATCGCGGTCAACGACATGATCATCGAGTATGTGGGCGAGAAGGTGAGGCAGAGAGTCGCGGATCTCAGGGAGACGAGGTACCTAAGGCAGGGCATCGGGAGTAGTTACTTGTTTCGGATCGATGAGGATACGGTGATCGATGCGACGAAGAAGGGGGGCATTGCCAGGTTTATCAATCATAGCTGCACGCCGAATTGTACGGCCAAGATTATCAAGGTGGATGGGGGGAAGAGGATTGTTATTTACGCGCTGAGGGATATTGCGAAGAGTGAGTCTTTCCCCCTCTCCCTTTTCATTGTTTTTATCTTGCTTGGGTTCGTCTGGGCATGAGATGAAGGGTTCGACTGACTTTGGGCGCGCGCCAGACGAGGAACTCACGTACGACTACAAGTTCGAGCGCGAGATCAACAGCGACGACCGCATCCCCTGTCTCTGCGGCTCCGTCGGCTGCAAGGGCTTCCTCAACTAAGGCTCTCCGCCATCCATCCTCTGGCGTTTTTCTTTTCTTCGTCCCAGCTTGGAGGAGCGACTCATGTTCAGGAGGAGGCAAAAGCGGATGCATGCAAAGCGAACATACCGCCATATCCTCGCCCGATTTGCTGTGGTGTTCTTTCAAACTCGGCGGCTTGCATTGATGGGCGTTTTGGGAGGCATTGTCGACGTCTGGGGAGCGCGCGTCTTGGGAAAGGGGGAGGGGCAGTGAGTATGTGTCAGGGATTGCGGGGACCTGGCAGTGTGTGATTTGTGCCGCTTGTAGGAGCATGTCGTAGCCTGGATAGTTCAACACAGTTAACCGACACCGTTCCGTAGATGGTGCGGTCGAATTTATCTACGCGCTCTGATGTGGATGAGTCTGTTGCTTGTGGGTCTTTGTAGCCTTGCCGTGCTGTGTCCTGCTTTGCGGCCGCTCTGATGGATTGTCCGCTCACCACTTGTAGAGCGAGGGCGTTTAGGTGCTGCTGTCGCCCTTGCTTTCAAGACTCGCTTTCTGCGACGTTGTGACTGCGTCGCGCCGTTGCTGTTCTGAGAGTCTCGACGCTGTATGCAAACCTAAGAAGTGGGCGCAGCCGTGCATGCAAAATTCTTCACATCGGTACACTTATAACTGCCTCAGTTGTCAGACCTCATGAGTAGAGAGATGTGTTACGGAGACATCCTTCTGCATGTTCTATCATTGGCAGACCTGGTGAAGCTTTATGTTACGCATATCAACTCGGCTGTAGGATGGAGTACAGGTGACAAGGAAGGTATGGATGCTAAGGGAGGGGATGATGATTCGTGCATACATGCCCGATCACATTCACATGTCGTAGGCAGCTTTACAATGCAGACCTAAACTGTTGACTCTGTTTATGCTAAGGAAATCTAGAAACTAAAACAGTACAGTACTGATAGCACAGCCGGTATCGCTTGAACGCTCTGGACGCACCCGTACCCAGCAGAATTGACAGAACGCCGAAACATGCATGTGTAGAGACCCTGACACCAGGGCGCGTAGCAAAGGAATTGTCATAACCCGTCATCATCCCATAAAGTAAACGAATCGTGTAAGATAGGTTGGGGCGCTAAGTCTAATAGAGGAAGAAAAGGCAACGCAACGACGCATCTACCACAGCGTACACCGACTCAACATAGTCTTTATCGTAGCTGTTGTGCCGCCTGAAGACTGGGAGGTGAACTATTTCAGGCGGACGACAGAGAAACCCGAGCTCCTGCGCATGATGTAGTACAGTTGACGAGCTGCTTGTTCCTCGCAGAAACATACACGTAGAGTTCTGGAATAGTAGCCCATGTTGCGACTATCGTGTGCCCAGATTGATGCGCGTAGGTTCTGGTCTCGCAGTCCGAGGCTCAATCCCTCCGCGTTGAAAATCGACGTAGGCTCGCAAAGGGTGCGTATGGAGACTCGTTTGTGATACACGCATACGCAACGTAGCGGTAGATGGCGGCTCCCTCAAGCGAGATGTTCCACCCACCGAAGTGCTAGGAGTACGGTTTGGGATAGAGCGAGCGGCGAAGCTTGAGTGCGAAGATGTTGCAACGCTTCGAGACGATGCATTAGCCGGTGCTCTTGCTCGTCTACCAGCAGCTGGTGGTGATCGGGAGCTGTAATAGTCTGCTGATCGATCCGTAGTATCAAGAGAAACGTGCCCGGCGACTGGAGACCCCTCCGGATGGATATGTGCACGAATGGACGAGCGTACGGAAATGGTAGGTTGATCTGAGATGGCATCGCTGTTGAAAGACACGACTGAGAGCTGCCGGCTCAGTGGCACGCCGTTGCCGCCGCTCACCTGACCCGCAATGGATGCTCGACTCGCCGGGTCCTCGCGCCTTGGCGAGTATAACAGCGTGGTCCAATTGTCGCTGGCAAGGTTGCTGTCGATCGAAGAGGTTCGGTCACGAGAGGAGAGAATGTCAGAGGGAGCAGACGGCGACAAAGAGCCATCTGAAGCTAGTGAGGATTGAGGCGCAAGTGCTGCTTGCATGTGTGCGCGGTGTCGACCGAGATTTCGAGGCCTCGCGATAGACGTGGCAGAACTACTCTGCTCCTGATCACCGTAAAAGGCTCCAGGCCCTTGCGAGCCTCCGCCTCGGTGAGTGTGCAGGAAGGCAATCCCCAATGCCGCACCATCCATGCTGACGTCGCCGTCGTCGTCGGTGTCGAATTCGTTATCTATCTCACTACCTCGGTAGGTAGCTGTAGACACAGACAAAACTGTGCTTCTTCTACGGAGGCCACGAGATTCACCCGGGAGCCGTGGATTCGCTATACGGGTGGCTGCACGGGCAGGAACGGTTTGTCTATCTGTAGCAGGCGTTAGAGAACCTCCAATTCGAGATCGGTTATTGGAATTCGTGATCGGTCCCCACCCAACAGTCGTGCTTTCCTCATCATCATCATCGTCATCTTCCTCCATATCCTCGTCCAAAGGGCTCTGAGCCAGTGGAGACCATCCATCAAGCACCAATGCTTCGTTAGGATCTTCCCAATCGTCCTCGGAAGAAACGCTGCCCGTGATGCAAGACGGAGTAATCGATTGCTGGCGTCTCGTTCGCGCACGGGTCAGTCCCTGAGCTTGCTGGCGCCTTCTCCCAGCTGGGATTGGAGCTTCCTCGTTATCCTCATCCTCTCCTGCAGCACCTGACACACTGGATGTCTCGGATTCAGAATCCACCACACGGCGAGGTCTCCTTTGCTGGCTTGCATTGACGGGTGGCTGCGGAGTTCGGTTCAAAGTGGATGTAGAGTCATCCGAGTCTTCGACACTTTCGTGATCGTCGATAAAATCGTTCATTGACGAGTCCTCTTCATCCATGTCTTCGTCCTCCTCTTCAACGGTTCCCATCTCAGTGTCCTCCGTAGGCATGTCAGAGACAAGGCTTGCGCTGTAAGAATGCCGTCTTCGTCCAGCTACACTATGCATAGCTCGGCGGCGTGGTACATTAGCCGCACGAGGTGCCCCTTGTCGTGGCCCACCGTTCGCCAGCCATCTTCTGATAGTGTGCGCATCCATGTTCCCGAAGTATTGATCAGCCCAATAATCGTCAAAGTCCCCGTCCGTGCTCTCGTGTTCCTCAAATCCAAGTTCTGCATCGTTGTCTTCCATGTCGATCTCGCCATCCAGCTCCTCATCAGACACGTCGTGTTCCGAAGTCTCGTCCATGTCGCTGAATCCGCCGAATCCATCACCCGCATTGTCGAACTCGCCACATTGCAGGCAAGCACCGTCCTCTAGCTCCCAGTTGCAGAAAGGACACCGATCGACGCCGTCTTCTTCGTCTCTAAAAGCACGGATGGGACGTGTGTGATGCCGCCTGAAAC